>PVJN01004437.1:0-91790 GCA_004026805.1 Lasiurus borealis | reverse complement strand
TCCTTCTCCTCCTCTTCTTCTTATTCTTCTTCCCCTTCTCCCCCCTCCTCCTTCCTCCTCCTCCTCCTCCTCCTTCTCCTCTTCCTCCTCTTCCTCCTTTCCCTTCTCCCCCCTCCTCCTCCTCCTTCTTCTTCCTCTTCTTTCTCCTCTTCTTCTTCTTCTCCTCCTCCTCTTCTTTCTCTCTCTCTCTCTCTCTCTCTCTCTCTCTCTCTCGCTCGCTTCCTGGCCGTCCTGTGGCAGGAAGATGTGCTCCCTGTGCCCACACAGTACAGGGCCATGTTGGGCTCCACACATGGACACATTGACTTCAGTTGCTTGGATGCTGAACATGGAAGGGATGCTATGGACACTGACCTTCTCACTTCGTTGAACTTCCAACTGCCCTTCTTCCAGGCTGAACTGCAGACCTGAGAAATGAATATGCAAATAGAATCTTCATCCACACCCCATCCTCCCGGGGAGGGGGAGGGTGTTCTGAAAATCCTTATTTCAGTGGCGCCCCAAGAGCCTCCGCCTCACTCTCCCGAATGACGGGAGTTTCATTACCTGGGATCACACTTACCTTTAGAACAGTTTTGGAATAAGATAAAATGCTACATTAAAATGTCCTTTTTCTTGAAACCAGAATTGCCTCTGATTTCATTTTCATCCCGAGGGAATGAAATGAAATGACCGGCTCTGGGCAGCTGTGAGGAGTAATAGAGGTCGGCCTCTCTGGGCCACAGCTGAGAAGTCCGGGCGCAGCTGGGCTGCATGAGCCCCATTTTCCTAAACTCCTGGGGGGCATGAAAGGTGCCTCTGTACCAGGAAGGTCTCAGGGCAAGCACGCACCCCAGTGTCCAAGCACAATGGGAGGAAAACGCATTCTTGAGAACACTCATGGATCTCTTTAATTTTAGATGAAAGTTTGTACCGCTGTAGCGCTATCTCAGTTTGCACATAGACCCCTAGAGCAGCGGTTCTCAACCTGTGGGTCGCGACCCCTTTGGGGGGTCCAACGACCCTTTCACAGGGGTCGCCTAAGACCAGTGGAAAACACCTATTTCCCATGGTCTTAGGAACATACCGCTCCTCCATGTAGCAAAGTGTAGCCATGTAGTTTACTGTTGTCCTATGAAGACTGTTGCCCATGCTACACCACGATTCAAGACAAAGCTTCATTTATTTGTTATTAGAAATAAATATTTCACAGTATATAATTAGATATTGTTTTTGTGATTAATCCCTATGCTTTCATTATGTTCAATTTGTAACAACGAAAATACATCCTGCCTATCAGATATTTACATGACAGTTCATAACAGTAGCAAGATGACAGTGATGAAGTAGCAACGAAAATCATTTTATAGTTGGGGGTCACCACAACGTGAGCAACTGTATTAAAGGGTCGCGGCATTACAAAGGTTGGGAACCACTGTCCTAGCTTATTTCTTTATGAGGCCTTTCCTCTGTTTGTTATGGACAAAAAGCAATAACAAAGGACCCTTGGGTCCTTCCAATGAGTGACTGTTGGTAGTTATTGCTCTTCCACAGCTCACCACATCCGATCAGAGTCGGGCAGGGTCAGACTGCGGGGGCAAACGGTTCAGTCCAGCTTGTCCTGGTGACGAAGCTTTGTAATTTGGGCCAAAAAAGCCTCTATTTGCTGCTCCCCGTGGTGCTAAAAGAGACCCAGGGCAGGCTTCATATAGTCTGCTATCGATTGACCCTAATCATCCCGAGTCACCATGAAGTGGCTAAACGCACTATAACACCTGTAGGCATTGCTAGATAGATAGCAAGGGGGATGTGTGTGCTCTCGACAGAAACATGAAATCGAGACTTTGCCCCAAAGCCAGTGAAACGGGGCCTGTAAAAACAACGAGTTCAGCAAGATTTCGATTGTTTGTGTTATATTCAGATAATGGAATTTTCCCGAAATGGTCAAGGTTTCCTCTTGTGGATACCAAATACGGTGGATTTCAGGAAAAGTTTTTTTATTTTTTTACACGCCGTCTCCATAGAACCAATTTTCTGGAGGAGGAAGCTCTATACACATGCAAAACATTCCCATATTAATATCTTGAAGAGCAAGGATTACCTTAATTGCAATTCTGATGTATCTAGTCTAATGCCACAAAATGCTGCAATCTACTTCAGTTAAGTAAGAGGCTTAGGAGCTAATTTCTCCCGGCGTTTTTGCATATTCATCAGTCGACATTGTCATTATTTCAGGATGGGAAAGAGGGGGTTGTTTCGAGATGAAATGTTAAAAGATGCAAACGAACGCGCGCAATTTAATTAAGAGAGCGTGCCGCCGAGAGCCTGTGGGAAGAGTGGCAGCCCTCACGTCGGGTTTTTATAGGTCGTCTCCGGCGCTGGTTTTCATCATCGTCTCATTACCTGAAACTTCTCATCTCTGCCTAATTGAAAGAACACCTGCTCTTCATTTCTTACGGAGTGTGCTGTTTTCATTTGCTTTTAGTAACATCTCCGAAGACCATTTGGCAGATTAGATGCTTACGACGGTGCCTGCAGCAGCAGGGCTAGGCAGTTACTACCTTGGAGAGGGAAAGTCAAGTCCATGTATTCCAAGTTCAAGCCTGAGGTTTCTGACCTGTGACCTTGGTTAGGGAGGAGCCTCCCTTGGGAATGCAGGTTGGCATGCAAGCTCCTCTCTGCTCGGGAAACTGGCCTGAGGGGGCAGAGGAAGATGGGCATGCCTGGCATGGCAACGCCCCAGGAGCAAGTAGGAAAACGGAGGTTTTCCCTGGCAAACCCCAGTTTGATCCGCTAGTACTCTGGGTAGCCGAAACCGGTTTGGCTCGGTGGATAGAGCTTCGGCCTGCAGACTGAAGGGTCCCAGGTTCAATTCTGGTCAAGGGTATGTGCCTTGGTTGCGGGCACATCCCCACGGGGGACGTGCAGGAGGCAGCTGATCGATGTTTCTCTCTCATCGATGTTCCTGGCTCTCTATCCCTCTCTCTTCTTCTCTGTAAAAAATCAATAAAATATATTTTTTTAAAAAATAGTACTCTGGCTATTACCTAAGCAATTGTGCTCCCAGACGCATCCACGTGGGATGAGTCAGAATTGAAACCCACCAACCTGAGTGAGTGCTCACTTTGGAAACAGGAAGTGAAAGACGCAGGGGTGGGATTTTATTTGATTTTTTAATTATAGCTGACAATATTACTTTGTATTAGTTTCGGGTAGACAGCAGAGCGGTCAGACAATCCTATCGTTTGCAAAGTGAGCCCCCGATATTTCAATGCCCCCCTGGCACCACATTTAGTTATCACAGTATTGTTATTGACTAGGTTCCCGATGCTGCACTTGACATCCGGGACTCTTGTCTCAATCGCTTCACCTGTTCTACCCAGCAACCAACTCACTCCCCGCTGACGACCATCGGGTTTTTCCCCCCCTGGATCGATGTGTCTATTTCTGTCTGTTTATGTTCTTTAGAGTCTGCATATCAGTGAAATCAGATGGTTTTTGTATTTTTCTGCCCGACTTCTTTCTTTTTTTAAAATAATTTTATTGATTTTTTTACAGATAAGAAGGGGATAGAGAGTTAGAAACATGGATGAGAGACATCGATCAGCTGCCTCTTGCACACCCCCTACTAGCGATGTGCCTGCAACCAAGGTATATGCCCTTGACCAGAATCGAACTTGGGACCTTTCAGTCCCCAGACTGACGCTCTATCCACTGAGCCAAAAACGGTTTCGGCCCGACTTATTTCTCTTAGCATAATGCCCTCTAGGTCTATCCATGCTTCACAACCAGTAAAGTTTCATTCTTTTTGTGGCTGAGTAATAGTCCATTGCACGCATGTACCACAGCTTTTTTATTCACTCTCCTGTTGATGGGCACCTGGCTTGCTTCTGTGTCTTGGCTATTGTAAGGAACACTGCAATGAACATAGGGGAGCACATAACCTTTTTATTAAAACTAGTGTTTCTGGCTTCTTTGTATGTATAACCCGAGGTAGAATCTCTTCTGGGTATATAGACACAGACAATTCTATTTAAAAATTTTTTGAGGAATCAACATACTGTTTTATACCAGATTGCTATGTTGGTGGGGAAGCAGTGATAGGGTTTTAGATTTTCAGATAAAGTAAAGGTTTTAAATAATAAATATCTCTGCTAAAATGTGTGTCTTTTTAAAGACAATCACTGTGCATGTTTTTATAGTAAAACAAAAGTATATATCAAAGTTTCTTATTTATTTACATAGTATATAATTCCAAAACAGAAAAATAAATAATTTTATATTGTGGATCATTCATATTTTAACAAATGTTTTCAGTGACACTTTTAATGCCTACCTTTTTATTATATATAGAAATAGACTTTCTTTTAGATGGCTGAACATTAGTTAGCATTAGCCCTTATACTAAATTAAAAATCATGAAAGTCTAAAGTGCAAATGGCATTAACAGCCCTTATACTAAATTAAAAATCATGAAAGTCTAAAGTGCAAATGGCATTAGATATTAAAACAAGATTGTGGTAACTTGTACAAATCTGCATTCTTAAAGGTCACAGGGTACAGCTGAACGACAGCCACACATGTCTAATTTCATGTTGCTAATAACATAGCTACATGCTTAGAATTACTCCTTTTCTTTTTTCCAGAGAAGTTTCACCCCCTGGGAAAGGTAGAAAGTATTCTCCTTTTGTTAAAAGTGTTTCAGAAAAATGGAGACTTTCCCATTTTCTGAAGACTTACCTAGCATCATTATTTTATTTTATTTTTAAATATATTTTAGTGATTTTTTACAGAGAGGAAGGGAGAGGGATAGAGAGTTAGAAACATCAATGAGAGAGACATCGATCAGCCGCCTCCTGAACATCCCCTACTGGGGATGTGCCCGCAACCAGGATACATGCCCTTGACCAGAATCGAACCTGGGACCTTTCAGTCCGCAGACAGACGCTCTACCCACTGAGCCAAACTGGTTTTGGCATCATTATTTTTGTAGATCAGAAAGTTATTGGGGGTGTTTATGTTAAGCAGCTTCTTCCTTTTCTTACTGCAGGAATCCTCTGAAAATTGCTTATCAAATATAGAGAGATTCCTATATTTCACAAAACTTACAAATCTGTGTAGGAGTGGGACATTTAGGATTTGCCATTTTTTTTTTTTTTGTGCATACTGATACCACATAGCAGATGGACCAACACTAGAGAGGATTTTAACTAATAAGCCCATATTAGAAATTTAACTAACTGGTTTATTGTACTAATAAGGCCATAGTAGAAAATTTTCTCACAAATGTAAAAAATTTGTATCTTGAAATGCTTCTTTACATATAGAAATACTGAAATTTTGCTATAATAAGTTTATGTATATTTTCTATATGCTTTCCCGAAGGAAAAAAAGTATCTTTGTACCTTTTTGTATATTTTACTTACAAGTAAAATATTTTGTAACATTTTTAACAACCAAAACCCCAAGACAATACGTAAATGTGTTTAGCTGTGGACTTACTCTTCTTGAAATTATATAGGTAAAACTTTTAAACTAAGATACACTAATTTTCCTTAAGCATTCAATGTTCTTATCTCCAAGTAAGGGGGAATTATTTAATAATAACTTTAGTGTAAATTATGCTGGCCTGGTAGAATCTTCTCCCTTTCACTGTTACCCCTCAGTGGTGGAACAAGAGGTATTGGATGCTTTTGTGCATTTAAATTGTTAATTTTACTGAATTCCATTTATTAAAATTCTAATTTTAATTACGTTGAGCATAAAAATAGACAACTATCTAAACCAAGTTTCCATGCTTTTTCATTACAACAGATCAGTGATCAGTTGTAATCTGTTGCCCCAAAGAGGGAAGCTGAATACTATCAATTTTTTTAGATAATGAAATATTATAATATTTCCCCCATTACAGCCATAGATTGTTCTTTAGTCACCTAGAAAAAAATCTAACCACGCCCACTTTTAACATATTGGTAGATTTATCAGCTAAACTTCACATCATCTCTCTGACATTTGTGTGCATTGCCTAAGATAGTAAAACATCTTTGTTCTCTTATCTGCAAGCCCATGGGTTCATTTTAGGGGGAATCTATGTATTTAAACAAAATAACAAATAATGTATTTTTTTGAGCTTGGGTCAAGGCTATCAGTACATCCACATGGTGTACTGAAGCAGTCAGAAGCTGGGGAATCAGATCCAAGGAGAGAGAGCAACAGAGTGAAATTCCTTCCCAAGTGCAATTAAAACAATCATGGCAAGTGATCTTAAAGCATTCTACAAAGCTATTTAAAAGAGCTGGTGTAAGAATCCTGGGCATAATTATTAGTCTCCTTTTATAATGTCCTAATTACCAAATAAAGATGAATAAATAGAGCTCATCCATTAAGATGCGGATGGGTTTTTCTCACATGTAATTCTATACAACATACTTCTTATAATGTTAGCTAGGGTTGATGTCAGCATAGAGTAGCTAAATCATTATAAGAACAACGCTAATTAAGAATGATGGATCTTAAGAGACGTAAGAAGTCCCATGAGAACAGGAAACCTAAAACTAATCTTGAACTTATTGTTATTTAGCTGCTCATAAAGTCATTTCTTAAGAGCCTATAATCAGCATGGGAGAAACTGTAAAGCGTTTGGATCTCTTCTGTGCATGTAAATGTGACTATTATGAGCAACCTGGCTAATATACATACCGATCTGATAACATTTCTATTTGTTTGTTAATCAGCCTGCCCTTTGCTCACTGTTCAAGTCAAAGCTTGAATGGCACATCACTAAAAACCTTACATCTGAAGCAGAAGATAACCAAAGACTTCCATTAAAAGACAAACAGTCCTGGTTATGTACAGAAGTGGGACATGGATGCTTACACATTCTTTCTCTCAAATTATCAGTCCATTTTGTGATCACTTGGTTCAGCCTCACCTGGGGGTAACAGTTCATAAACTGGAAGCCTTAGCTGGTGTGTCTCGGTTGGCTGGTTGTCCGCTGGTGCAGCAAAAGGTTGCTGGTTCAATTCCTGGTCCGCATACCTGCCTGGGTTGAAGGCTCGATCACCAGTAGGGGGCATACAGGAGGCAGTTGATCAATGTTTTGTTCTTACATCCATGTTTCTCTCCCTCTTCCTTCCCTTCTGTCTGAAAAATTAATTAAAAACAAAAAACCAACCAACCAACCAACAAACAAAAAAACTGGGGGAAAAAAATAAAACTCAAGTCATAATAGTTTACCTAACAATTATGTGTCCTCAGAGTGTTTCAGTACACATTTTTCAATGGCTAAATTTATGTTCCTGAAATCTGACATGATGTAGGAGAAAAATGCAAATATTTAGTTATCTTTAAGATAAGTTGCTAATTACAGGGATTCATTTTATGAAGATGAGGATGATGTGTATAAGAAATCTGTTCCTGGGGAAATATTCACCTCTATACACACAGACCTGTAGAAACGGGAGTAGCTAGAGAAACATGTGAAATTGAAGATGGTGCATGGGTTTCTAAAAAACACAAGCTTCCTGTTTTAAAGCAACACAGATCAATCCTCTTGCAGCTCTGGAGGCCAGGCGCCTGCACCAAGTCTTAGCGTGTTAAACGAGGGTGTGGGCAGGGCTGGTTTTCTCCGGAGGCTCAGGGAGAGAATCCATTTCATCTCCTTTCCGAGCCCCTGCATTCCTTGGCTTATTGCCATTCCTCACACCGAATCATCTTTTCTCCTCCTGCTTCTGTTCTTCCTCTTCCTCTTCCATCAGACCCCCTCACTGCCTCCCTCTTTTGATGAAATCTAGGGCCCGTCCCAATAATTAATGATAATAACCCATCTCAAGATTCTTCATTTTATCCCATGGCCCAGTTCCCTTTTATCCTGAGAGATAACGTCCAAAGGGGCCAGGGATTTGACCAGGTTGTCTTTGGAAGCCATGAGTCAACTAACTGCAGCTGGTTTCACGTTTCACTTTTTAAGAAGGGGGAACTTGGATGTATTGTTTGTGTTGCTGAAAAAGAGCCAATACTGTACAGAGCAAAGATTGAAGCTTTGAGGAAATCAGGAAAGAATCAGTGAGCCCAGCCCTCTCAGAGACAGGAGAAGAATGCACCTAGAAAACAAGTAGAACAGCGGTTCTCAACCTGTGGGTCGCTACCCCTTTGGGGGTCGAATGACCCTTTCACAGGGGTCGCCTAAGACTATTGGAAAACACCTATTTCCCATGGTCTTAGGAACCAACACACTGCTCGCTCCTCGGTGTAGCAAAGTGTAGCAATGTAATTTACTGTTGTCATATGAAGACTGTTGCCCATGCTACACCACGATTCAAGACAAAATTTCATTTATTTGTAATTAGAAAGAAATATTTCACAATATATAATTACATATTGTTTTGGGGATTAATCCTTATGCTTTAATTATGTTCAATTTGTAGCAACGAAAATACATCCTGCATATCAGATATTTATATTACAGTTCATAACAGTAGCAAAATGACAGTGATGAAGTAGCAACGGAAATAATGTTATGGTTGGGGGTCACCACCACAAGAGGAGCTGTGTTAAAGGGTCGCGGCATTAGGAAGGCTGAGAACCACTGAAGTAGAGGGATTATCTTTATAGGAGAGGCTACACCAGGGGTCGCCAAACTGCGGCTCTTGAGCCACATGCGGCTCTTTGGCCCCTTGAGTGTGGCTCTTCCACAAAATACCACGGCCTGGGCAAGTCTGTTTTGAAGAAGTGGTGTTAAAAGAAGTTTAAGTTTAAAAAATGTGGCTCTCCAAAGAAATTTCAATTGCTGCGCTGTTGATATTTGGCTCTGTGGGCTACTGAGTTTGCCGACCACTGGGCTACACAATTGCTGGTGAGGGAGGAGGGAGGAAAGGTAGGTACAAGCGAGTCTGCATTTGTAGTGGGGGCAGTGGCAGGAAACAGGGATTCCTACCTGAGTGGCAGGAAGCAAAGGGATTCCCTTTTGGCTGTTCCATGGGAGACAGGTCTTTTTCTGGGAATGGAGGTGGGGTAGTGAGGAAGGAGACTGAGGGAGGATGCAGATGGCAAACTGTTGTACGGATAATGGGGAAATAATAAACACAGGAAACACAGAAGGCACACTGATCGGAAGAGAGGGCCTGATCTCTATTGAAGATTGTGAACTGGGCTCTGAAGTTTTTCACAAAATCAAGGGAAGGTTGGAAGTTGTGGAAGATTTGTACAGTGGGAACTATCCACGGTGTCTAGGCAGTGGCAATGGAGGCAGCTGATCAATGTTTTGTTCTTACATCCGTGTTTCTCTCCCTCTCTCCCTTATCCTCTCTCTGAAAAATTAATTAAAAACAAAAACCAACCAACCAACCAACCCACAAACAAAAAAACTGGGGTGGGGGTGAGGGAATAAAACTAAAGTCATAATCAAGTCATAATAGTTTATCTAACAATTATGTGTCCTCAGCGTGTTTTAGTACACATTTTTCAATGACTAAACTTATGTTACTGAAATCTGACGTGATGTAGGAGAAAAATGCAAATGTTTAGTTATCTTTTATATAATCTGCTAATTATAAGGATTCATTTTATGAAGAAGATGATGATGTGTATAAGAAATCTGTTTCTGGGGAAATATTCACCTCTATACACGCAGACTTGTGTAAATGGGGGACTAAGGAAATTGCAGCATTTGAAATGATCGATATTAGATTCGAAGCTGGTTGGGGGGGAAGGAAAGAAAGATTAATGGGAGTAACTGAGTGTAAGACCTAGGGGTAGGAGATTTTCTGTCAGAGAGCAGGGGGCTTATGTTTAGATTTTTGAGCTAGAGGAGCCCCAGATGAGTGTGGGTGTGGGAGTACATGTCTGAAGGGGACAGGCAAGGAACTGTACAGGAGATTAGGAATACAAGGTGAGGAGAGAGTATTGCATTATTCATTTTTTTTTGCATAGGTATTTATTTGTTTGGTTTTTGTTAATCCTCATCTGAGGATATTTTTTTCAGTTGCTTTTCAGAGTGGAACGGAAGGAGATAAGGAGGAAAAGGGGGAGAGAGAGAAACATTGATGTGAGAGAGACAAATCGACTGGTTGCCTCCTGCACCTGCCCCACTAGGGGGCAAGGACCCACAACCCAGGTATGTGCCCTTGACTGGGAATCGAGCCTGTGACCCTTTGGTCCACAGGCCTACCTTCTAACCACTGACCCACACAGGCCAGGACATTGCACAGGTATTTACATCAATTAGGGAGATGGAAGGACTTAGGTCTAGAAGACAGTGAGCGAAAGTGAGTGATTACCTAGTTGGGTCTGGGGAAAGTAATTCCTTAGTGGAAAACTAACATCCAGGTCGCAACTAAGACAAAAAAGGAAAAGCGTTAAGTTTGATGAGCACATTGTGACTATAGGGAAGTTTTTGCTGGAATAGAGTTATAAAGGACATAGTAAAAGAGTTTTGGAAGAAAGAATACTGTAGGAAATTGGATCAATCACAGAGAATTCTTTTGGGTCAATATATTGGGAGAAGAGAGATCCGGGAAAGACTTTAGCCCATGCAGGGACTTTAAGCTCTGGTGCTTTTGCCTGGAAATGACAGTAAATCCCACCTCCAGGTGGCTCTGATGCTCTGAGTATGTACTGTCCCACAGAAGTACACAGCCAGCGTTTGTTCAGTTCCGGGGTTAATTCAGCACCTCAGCCATGGTGGGCTTCAAATTCGTTCCCTCTTCCTGCACACAGACACCCTTTCTATGCTAGCCATTTTTTTTTCAGGGCTGTCCCTTAGGATCCTAAAATAAAGTGTAACAAGCATTTTCCAAACACACAAACCGGCGGGGAAATAAGAAATGCCACCCCACCTCCTCCTTTAAAGGCGAGGAAAGCCCTTCTAGGAACCTCAGCTCTGGCGTCTCTCACATAGAATGGCCCAAATGGCATCACTCACCCCTGACTGAATTCATGGTTTAATGACCTTAGAGAGGCCACTGCAAGGAGCTGAGAATAGTAAATATTTACCTCCGGGGCTGGGAAAGGTGCAGCCTCCTCTGAAAAGATGGAGGGCAATGGCTTTGTTTAGGAAATGAGTGGTGGTGGCCAAGGATAAGGAAAACTTGCATATGAATTTGCAACATATTTTCTGTCTGTTGATAACCGTGACCTTAAGCAATTTACTGCCTCCGCCCCTGTAGAACTGGGATTTAATGTATGCAAAATGCCCAACCCACAAAAAGGTACACAATATCAGTTGCTGCTTTTTATCTATCTATCTATCTATCTATCTATTATTTTATTTTATTTTACTTTGATGCTTGGAATAGTTATTTTAAGACAAACTAAAAGTCACCCCTTTTACTTTTACACTGACCTTTAATTTTTTGGTCCTTATAAAAATAAATGAAAGAAGAAATGATGGGAATAAAAAAATGATAATTGATTATGTATCTTCTCCATCCCAGAGGCCTTAATTTTTTTAACACTCCTTTCAAATAGTGTCAGAAGTCTCTCAAAGGAGAATTTCCTCGTAAGTTCATGCTGTATGAAATTCAAAATAACTTTAGAAGCCTTATGATGCAAGGATTTAATTTTCCTTGTAAATCTTGTCAAGTACATAAAGTAATGAAGGCAACACAAACTGAGAAACATATAATTTTGGCTCTAAAAGGTGCTTTAGAGGTCATTGAATCCCAACCATTTATTTTAAGATGACGAAACCAAAGGTATTTGTGATGCATTCAAGGTCATTAGTATAATATGAAGCTTGGAACTACAGGTCATTTCTTAGAATTTCTCAGTCTAGGACACATTTTCACTCTACTACACCACCCTGAAGGACTCATTTCTTTTTCCATTGAAAATGCAGTATTTTGTTCAATAGTTGCATCTCTTTAGATAAGAACAATTATCTCACTGTCACTAATAGACACACACACACACACACACACACACACACACACACACACACACTGAGTGGCCAGACTATTATGACCACCCCATCAACACTTTGTTGGGCCACCTTTTGCCTTCAATACTGTGGCCATTCTTCTTGGCATTGCCTCCACGAGATGCTGAAAGGTGATGCGAGGACTCTGACCCCAGGCCTGATGGACAGCACTGTCCAATTCTGTGAGATGTGATGGTTGTGGAACCAGCTGCCTGATGGCTCTTTTAACTTCGTCCCACAAATGCTCCATTGGATTGAGATCTGGTGATGGTGGGGGCACCTAAAGGTAAAGTCTCCCCCATGTTCCTGAAACCACTCCTGCACAATATGAGCACCGTGGCATGGCGCATTGTCTTGTTGGAAGAAGCCATCTCCATTGGGACACGCCATCAACATGACAGGATGCACTTGATCAGCAAGGATACTTAGGTATGCTATTCTATTCAGACGTTGTTCCACATGAATTAAAGGGCCCAAATCATGCCAGGAAAACATGCCCCAAACCATAACATTGCCCCACCAGCTTGAAGGGTTGTACTCATGCATGTGGGGGGCATGCTTTCATGATCTTTCCACCAAACTATCACTCTGCCATCTGCATGATGCAACTGGAAACATGATTCATCGGACCACATGACTTTTTTCCAACGCTTGACTGTCCAATCCTTATGTTCCTGTGCGAATTGGAGACGTTTTAACTTGGTAACTGCTGATAGCAAAGATGTTCGAACAGGCCTTCGGCTTCCATATCCCATACGATGCAGTGTACAGCTAATGTGCTTACAAATGTCAGGTTGTCATAATAATCTGGCCACTCAGTGTATATACTATATTGTACATTATATTAATTATATTATATTATATTATATTATATTATATTATATTATATTATATTAATTATATTATATTAATCAGAGGAGAGTGGTCCTCATTGCTACTGGTTGCTAATGGAAGTGGGCTTCTTGGAATATCCTGAGAAAAAGAATTTTCTGAGACTCGCATGGAAGAATGAGGTTTTGTAGAAAACCATTTCTTTGTGCAATTAAACTCTTGAATTTCCAAAGCCCCATTTCCTCTGCTCTGCCTGGAAGAAGCCCCATTTTGCTTTCAGCGGAGCTCGAATCAAAGCCAGTGCCCAGAGTTTCCATTCCATGTCGGACACAGTCTAATTCAGCCTCAGACCAGTTGCAGATCATTAATTAGTCCATGGTGCGTGGGGTGGGCATGGCTGTATGGCTAGGGAGCAGACACTGTCAGGAGGAGCAAAGCCAGAGGACCAGAGAGCTTAAAGAGCCAGGAGAAGAGAGCGCCTATGTCTAGGGCAGCGGTTCTCAACCTGTGGGTCGCGACCCCTTTGGGGGTCGAATGACCCTTTTACAGGGGTCACCTAAAACCATCGGAAAATGCAGATATTTACATCACGATGCATCACAGTAGCTAAATTCCATGGTTGAGGGTCACCACCACGTGAGGAACTATATGCAAGGGTCGCGGCCTTAGGAAGGTTGAGAACCACTGGTCTAGAAATTGTGTATCCCTGAATGTTTGTGAGCTTGCCATGACTACTTACTCTAGCCAATCCACGGTTCCTCAGGCTTGACTGACAGGCACTTTCCCTGTGTCACCCTGACTCATTGCACGTGTGCCACTCCTCCCCTTTGTTGGACCCCTTTCCCTAGGGACCTGCAGGGAATGGACCCGGGTCCCCTGGGGAGTGTGACATTGCAGCTTCCTGGTGAAGCAGCCAAAATGGCCATGCTTATACTGTCCGGCTTCTCTTTTGCTCTGTTCCTATTATTAAGGACTAGCTAATTATAGAGGTATCGATATTATATATCATATCATAGTAATTTTATGTGCCATGCATATATTTATAAATCATATCTATTTTTATGTAAGGTAGGGATTATTAGTAATATACATTTGCAATGTGATTACAAGCAAATTATTTGGATGGATTAGTTAGAAATTCTGTCCCAAACTGTTCCTGTCATTGGTGATAAATGATTTTTTTTTTGTGCTATAATGTACCATACCTTATATTGGAAACAATAGATGACATCATTGGCCTGAATTTGATGATCAACTTTCCTATCACTTTTTCTGAAAACCATGAGTATCCCTTGCTTCAACCTCTTTATACATTCTTCAAGGAGCTCCCTTGAAGGAATTATTTTTCACTGTACTTATCTTCCAATATGACTTTACTGCTTTATGACGCTTCTTTAAGCAACAGAAATAAACAATTTGTAGTAGGCATATCAAACAATTTAATAGAGATTAAAATTGTTAACTTAATGACACCTAAGATTTGGGGGGCAGTTTAAAAGCACATTTAGCAACCAATGAAAGTGGAAGTCTTTTATCAGATCATAGTCTGGAAGACGTTACATTAAAAATTTTAAAATGCTATATATAAATGTGTTTTCCTCTTCAAACTTTCTTTTAAATTCAGAAGTTTTAGCATCTCCTTCCCTCTCCACCTTCCTCTCTATAAAAGTGCTCTGGTTTCTCCTATCTTAATACCCTTCTCTGAGTCTTCTCATTCTTTCTAGCTACAGTACTTACTTTTCTCCCTTCTTTTCACTTTCGACATTTTTAGTTGCATGATGGGCAAAGTCTCTGCTTTTACCTACTCACCAGCCCTTCTTTCCCAGACTCCGTGTACTCGCTGCTGTAACCTGCTTTCTCTAGGCTTCCTCACCTTCTCCGTGCGAAGTGCAGCGACTTACTCTGGGTCAGTGGTTCTCAACCTTCCTAAGGCCGCGACCTTTGCATACAGTTCCTCACCGGGTGGTGACCCCCAACCATGAAATGTTGCTACTGTTATGCATCGTGATGTAAATATCTGCATTTTCCAATGGTCTTAGGCGACCCCTATGAAAGGGTCGTTCGACCCCCAAAGGGGTCTCAACCCACAGGTTGAGAACCACTGCTCTGGGTCCTACATCTCCTGATCCTCTGGATGCCACTGAGCTATCTGCTCCTCCCTTCCCTCTGCCTGAACACTCTTCCTTCACTGCTCTCTACCATCCACTGTCTTGGTGATCATTCTTCTGTCTCTTTTTCTCATTCCTCTCCAACCTCCTCTCTCTTAAACATGATGACGTGGTTATTTTAAAGTGTGGTCTGATCTTTCATAATCCTCTCTTTGGGGAATACTTCATTTATTCTTAGGACTTAACACCTTCATCTGGACCCTCACCAGTCTGGCTCAGTGGATAGAGTATCAGACTGTGGACTGAAAGGTCCCAGGTTCGATTCTGGTCAAAGGCATATAGCTTGGTTGGGGGCACATCCCCAGTAAGGGGTGTGCAGGAGGCAGCTGATCGATGTTTCTCTCTCATCGATGTTTCTAACTCTATTCCTCTCCTTTCCTCTTCGTAAAAATCAATAAAATATATTTTTTAAAAAACCCTTCATCTGGGAAAATGCTTTCTACTAAATGTCTAGCCCGCTCTTCTCTCAAAGTTCCAGTTTTCCAATCACTTGCCAAGCATTCCTGCTTGATTAGCCTGCCACGGACTCAAACAAGTGTGTCTGGAACGAAACAGTTTAGTCTCTTGAATCCCCTGTATCTTTTTATTGCCTCCCAGACTCTCACTTTACAGCCACTTGAGGTCTAACAACTATCCCTTTGCTCTGTCTACCGCGCAAGCTCCCTCTCACTTAGAGTTCCTGTGAATTATTTCTTGACAACGCTGCTTGCTTTTAATCCTACTCCCTTTTTTCCCCTGCAGGTTTTCCTCTTCTAGGTCCTCATTCAATAATATTTTGTCTTATTGAAGTAATCTTTCTGTTCATATCCGCCATCCCATCTTTCAGGCTAATTCTAATCCCTCCTGCATTCTAAAGGCAAATTCATCTTTCTGCATTATCACTCTGATTATGCCATTATAAATGAAATTTGGGGTGACTGCTATATTGGAAAAAAAATCTCTCCAGTCACTCATTACAGACTCTTTCCCGTGTAAAAGCAGTGCATCTTCCTGTTCTCATCTTTCTTCTCAAAAGGATCCTCCTGCTCCAGCTAAGAGGATCTGTCGCCACTTTCACAAAATGCTGACGCTCTTGTGGGCACCCTTCCTGGAAGACCCTTTATCCTGTTCACAATCAGCGCGGCCTGTAAGAGGGAGCTCAGTTCTCGCCTCTCTACAAAGCCTTCCCATACCACCTTGGCCCAAAGTCATCTTGGCTTCCATGAACTTTGACCTTTGTTAACCAAACCATTCATTTTGCAGAGTCGTGCTCTAGCATGGCAGCCTGTGTCATCATTACCTTGAACTTTTATTAATAATGTATTTTCACCCCAAACCGGTTTGGCTCAGCAGATAGAGTGTCGGCCTGTAGACTAAATCCCAGGTTCAATTCTAGTCAAGGGCATGTACCTTGGTTGCAGGCACATCCCCAGTAGAGGGTGTGCAGGGGGCAGTTGATGGATGTTTCTCTCTCATCGATGTTTCTAACTCTTTATCCCTCTCCCTTCCTCTCTGTAAAAAAAAAATCAATAAAATATATTTTAAAAAATGTATTTTCAAGGACTCAATTTATTTTAAAATGTACGACAGATGTCTTTATTTCTATTTAATTAAAGTAAAAGGCCTTAAAGACAAGGACCATGTTCATCCATTCAACTTTTACCAAGTGTCTTCTGTGACATATCTAGAGAGATGGAACTGAATGAAACATGATCCTGTCTATAAACAGTGACACTCGGGTGAGACGGGCTGGTCGATGAGTGAATAATTGCTAAAGGTTGTTTTAAATGTTATACTGGGAAGATGTGTGCGATCTGGTTAGGAAATGAAGGAGACATGACCAGTACTGTGAGGAGTGTTTAGAAAAAGTCACCATGATACATGAGTCTAAAAAGGCTTTAGAGCCAAAACCGGTTTGGCTCAGTGGATAGAGTATCAGTCTGCAGACGGAGGGGTCCCAGGTTTGATTCCGGTCAAGGGCATGTACCTTGGTTGCGGGCACATCCCCAGTAGGGGGTGTGCAAGAGGCAGCTGGTCGATGTCTCTCTCTCATCCATGTTTCTAACTCTCTATCCCTCTCCCTTCCTCTCTGTAAAAAATTAATAAAATATATTTAAAAAATTAAATAAAAAGACTTTAGAGAGAGTAATGCTTAAGATAGGTCTTTCTTTTGTATCATGCATCATTTTTATGGAGTGCCATGAGCATTTCCAAGGAAGGGAAGACCTCATTAAGTGAGGAAATAGATCACAAGAAAGCTAATCCTGAATATGTACATTTTCCAGTAAATAGAATGCCTACAAGTTCAAGCCATTTTTAAGAACAAGGTAAGCTGTCCAGTTTGACTGGAGCATAGGTGTTGTATTGGTGTTAAAAATAATGTAATTATAGATAATGTGGATTTAATTCGTGTTATTTTTTATTCCTATCTCAAGTATCTTTCTTTCAATAAACAGCTGTTAAGATAAGATGTGGATGCATATTGTTTTTGAATTTCATGTTGGAAAGGAAAACATTATCTGACTTTGGCTTTCTAGAATTTATAAGTTGCAATTGTCTCTTTATTATCTTGTATATAGAATGTTCACAGCAACAGTTTTCAAGAAGTTGAAGAGATGATAGGAGGCAAGTCTGTTTAAATATGGAGTAAATGGCTAAGACCGGTTTGGCTTAGGGATGGAGCATTGGCTTGCGGACTGAAGGGTCCCAGGTTCGATTCCGGTCGGGGGCATGTACCTTGCTTGCGGGCACATCTCCACTGTGGGGCATGCAGGAGGCGGCTGATTGATGTCTCTCATCAATGTTTCTGACTTTCTATCTCTCCTTTCCTCTCTGTAAAAAGTCAATAAAATATATTAAAAAAAAATAAAATAAAGATGGAGTAAATGGATAGTATCATTACTCATGATACTAATTTTTGCAAAATTAATAATCCTGGCTACACGAATTTCTGTTTTCTCACATATGACAAATCTGAAGATAAAGCAACAAGAAATTTAAAAAAGTATTTTTATTGTTAGCCACCTAAATGTAATCCAAAAGGTAATTTATTAAATAAAGAAAACTTTGGTTTCATAGCAAAAAAGATATATAGCACCCAGTGGATAAATCAGTTTGAATTCTGTTGGCATATTATATAAATTCACTGCAAAAATTAATCTTCTACTTATTTTAAAACCATTGTCACTTCCGGGATAAGAAATGCAGAGGGAAATTATTGATCCATAGGTGGAAAAGGAAATGACTGATTCTGAAGCACTGGTTAAATTACTTGTGTTATTTTAGCTAAATCGCATGTATGTTTTTAAATGACTTTCTGATCGTAGGCCTTCCCCAGTCTTAGCAACTCATTTATCCTTCCTTTTACTTGCATTCTGTTTGATCAGGCTGCAGCCACTATCTGATAGATACACGCAGCACATTTCTCTATTTTAAAAAAAAATCAAGACCAAATCTAATTTAGATTTTAAGTAGCCTGTGGCATTTGCATAAAGAATCAATGTGCTTCTTGCTAGATGGTTAAACCCACAAAGTCAAGACCGTGTTTTACATAAGTCCTGTGCATTCTACCTGAGCCAGCCTGATAAAAATGTACATAATGAAATGGCAGTCCTGTCAAGGGGTTTGTACGCTCGAGCTTGACATTGGTATAATTGAGAGGCCAAGGAAAAGTCCAATCACCAGGCCTTTTGTTATCCCCAGTGACTATAGTGATAAAAAGAAGAAGATGTTTAGAAACTTCCAGAATATGCATTCATATTTTATTTTGCACTCATCACTTAGAATAAGCAAATCGTATTTTTAGTTGGAATAGAATACCAACTTCTGGAAGGGGGACTAAATCCTATCTAATAAAAGAGTGATATGCAAATTGACTGTCTCTCCAACACCCAATATGGCTGCCCCCATGTGGTCAAAGATGTTGCCCCCATGTGGACACAAGATGGCCACCACAAGATGATGACCAGCACAGGAGGGCAGTTGGGAGGGATCAGGCCTGCCAGGGAGGGCAGTTGTGGGCAATCAGGCCAGCAGGAGAGGGCAGTTGAGAGGGACCAGGCCTGCAAGGAAGGGCAGTTGGGGGCGATCAACCCTACTGGGGAGGGAAGTTAGGGGTGACCAGGCCAGCAGGGGGGTGGTTAGGGGGTGATCAGGCTGGCAGGCAGAAACGGTTAGAGGCAATCAGGAAGGCAAGCAGGCAAGCAGTTGGAAGCCAACAGTCCTGGATTATGAGAGGGGTGTCCGACTGCCCTATAGGGATCGGGTCTAAACGGGCAGTCGGACATCCCTTTAGGGGTGCCAGATTGGAGAAGGTGCAGGTTGGGCTGAGGGACACCCCCACGCCCTTGGGCATGAATTTCGTGCACCAGACCACTAGTCAGAATATAACAGAAGCAAGAGCTTTGGGATCATACAGACGGGTTTGTGTTTCATTCTAGCTTTTTACTAACTGTGTGATCCTGCCCAGGTTCCTTGGAATTTTCTCATCTCTAAATAACAGTGGTGTTTACTACAACTTAAAAAATACCTGTAAATTTTCTGGCTATAGAAAATAGTTAAGTATTCTGATCAAAGAGGCTGTTATTTAGGCAAGTATTAAAATATTACATTTGGGACCCTCCTTTCCTTTGAGATTTTGACTCAAAATTGTTATCCAGTTGATTAGCCGGTTATATAGCATTTTAGTATTAGAAGGCTGCCTTTCTGATGCTTATGTGAGCCCATTATGTCAGGTGTGGTTGAGCCTGTAGAATAAGGCAAGGACCTCTCTCTCATTATTTTAATCACAATGAAAGATGAAAAGTGAAACTGCACTAAAGAATAAACTCTTTAGAAGCATAATAAGTAAATATGGAAAGAACATTTTTAATACTGTTAACCCATTTGGCTTGATATTTTATATATAAATATATATGTATAAATAAATATATATACACATATATATATGATGTCCAAAAATGCATACACACACTTTGAATAATTATAAAGGCAGTTTTTATTAAAATACATTTAATTTTCAAAATTGATCTATCAGTTGTTACAGTCTGTATACATTTTTAGGATACCATATATCTATATCTACATATGTACATGTGTGTGTATTATGTGTATATATGTTATACACACATATGTATAGGATTGGGTAAATGTAGATTTATAGTTATTTATATGGAAAATGACACAATAAATAATATAAGAATAAACTTGTATTTTTGCATACTCACAACTGTAAACGTACTTTGTTTCAACCTATTAGGTGTGTGTGTGTGTATATATGTGTGTGAGAGACATGTCAGGATTGATAGGGAAATTATTCTCTTATGCACATGTTCCACATGTCTATACCATGCTTTTTCAAGGAAAAGAAAAGCACAACTTTTTTTTTTTAATTTTAGAGAGGACAAGCTTAGAGAGTGGAAGGGACAGAAAAAGAGAGAAAGAGAAATATCGATGTAAGAGAGAAACATCCATCTATTGCCCTTCATGCATACCTTGACCTGAGATCTAACCCATAGCCCAAGCATGTTCCCTGACTGGGTATCAAACTGGCAACCTTTCAGTGCATGAATGATGCTCAACCAACTGAGCCATCAGCCTGGCCAAAAAGCACCAAATGTAGAGATTGCAATGTGTGTTTCTTCTCAGTTGCATATTCGCAATGATTGAGCATAATTTTTCCCGTGAGGGAAAGGCGGTTGCATGGCAATTACACAAACCCTTCAGTGGTACCCAGCAGAAAGCCCAGAAGTACACAAGACAACTCACCTGGGTGACTCGTGTCATTCCAGACAGAGTCAAGATAGGCCTTGAATTTACTTTTACTAACAGTGTATCCTTCAGCAAATTACATTTCTCCAAGAATATCAATTCATATAGGAAGTGAACTTCCTATAAATAATATTTGCTCTATCTTGCTAAATTCTTGTGAACATTAAATATGAAGAAAACTCTGAGTCATTGGCAGGTGTCTGGGTCTTTTCTACTTCAGCCTCTTTAACAGGACGTGGTTTTGTGACCCCCATTGACGATAGAGATACAAAAAGAAAAGAATGTTTAGGAACTTTGCAAACGTCCATTTCTATTTGAATTTTGATTTCAACACTTATAACAAAGATATTATTTCTGGAAATGGAATAAAATATGAAATTCCAGATGGGAAACTGAGGCAAGAGGGACTTTTGGGCCAGTCAGACATGGGTCCTTATTTCAGCTACCTCCATGACCCTGCCCACATTCTTTTATTCTCTCATCTATCTATATTTATAAAAGGCTATCATGTAAGGTGTCCCCAAAGAAGTTTGATTGGAGACCGGGAGTTCCATCATTCATTAGATGTGTGCTGAACCACCAGGGTGTGGAACTGAACAAAGGAGGACCCCAGGTGGCAGCTGGGGAAGGAAGACCCCGGCTGGCAGCTGGAAGGCCTCCATCAGCCTTGATCATGAGCCAGGCCTAGGGACCCTACCTGTGTATGAGTTTTGTGCACAGAGCCTCTAGTCCTATCTAATAAAAAATAATATGCAAATTGACCATCACTCCAACACACAAGATGGCTGCCTCCATGTGGTAAAAGATGCTGCCTCCAGTAGGTTTGGGCCTAAACGGGCAGTCAAACATCCCTCGAGAGGTCCCAGATTGGAGAGGGTGCAGGCTGGGCTGAGGGTCACAGCCTCCCTGTGTATGAATTTCGTGCACCGGACCTTTAGTCCTATATAATAAAAGGCTGATATCCAAATCGACCAAATGGCAGAAGAACCAGTTGCTGTGACGTGCACTGACCACCAGGGGGTAGATGCTCAATGCAGGAGCTGCCCTTGCTGTACTTCCACAGGGCGAGCACCACTCAGCCAGAAGCTGGGCTCATGACTGGCAATTACAGTGGTGGCTGGGAGTGAAGCCAGAGGAAGGAAGGCCTGTTCTTGCATGAATATCATGCACCGGGCCTCTAGTCTATATAAAAGCCTAAGCGATGCAATGACCTAATGCCTGAATGACGGGTCTTCTGGTCACTGTGACATGCACTGACCACCAGCGGGCAGACTCTTAGCACAGGCGCTGCTCCCTGGTGTCCAGGGCACTCCCTCCGTGGGAGTGCTGCTCAGCTGAGGGACCCATCCCCATGGCGCACCAGCCGGCGGCAGCCACTCCCTCCCTCAGCAGTCCTGCAGGTCCCATCTCCAGAGACTGGGCCTGGTGCTGATGGACCAGTGCCCCCATCACAACCCCGACAGCCCTGCCTCCCTCCTGGAGCTCCGCCTCCGGTACCGCGGCTGCTTCCCCGCACTAGACGCTCCGCAGGTAGAAAAAATATAAAAGACCTGCCAGGCCGAGACCGGTTTGGCTCAGTGGATAGAGCATCGGCCTGCGGACTGAAAGGTCCCAGGTTCCATTCTGGTCAAGGGCATGTACCTTGCTTGTGGGCACATCCCCAGTGGGGTCGTGCAGGAGGCGGCTGATTGATGTCTCTCTCTCATTGATGTTTCTGAGTTTCTATCCCTCTCCCTTCCTTTCTGTAAAAAATCAATAAAATATATTTAAAAAAAACCCACAAAACTGCCAGATGGCTCCTGATAACAGGCACCAATGTCAAGGGAGTCGATCCCAATCCCTGGCTGGCAAGGGTGTCCCACTGCCCATCTGGAGGATGATGGCATCCCACCCCCCTCCACCCCTTCAGGAAAGGGCTCAGGGCTAGTGAGTGTGAAAACTCTCCCCATCAGGACTGACTGAGTGTGAGAGCCCGCGGCAGGCACAGCGGGGCCAGGATGGGCGGGAGCAGCAGGCAGGAGTGGCAGGCGGCATCGGATGGCCAGTTTTGGCCCAATCCCTGCAGGCCACGCAGAGGGACCCCACCCAAGCATCCATTTGTGCACTGGGCTTCTAGTGTCTACTAGCAAATAATAGCGATAGCTCCTATAATTCCAGAATGTAATAAATGAGCATTGATGCCTTCTGAAGTTACTTTAGATCTGGAGATGTTGGTTAAGGAGTTTGTGAACACTCAGAAAGCACACATGCCCAGAAAATGAATTTCTATAGATTGGAGCCTTGGGATTAAATAGTTTTTCCCAAGTCAAATTGGAAAATTTGACTTGGGTCCTTTAATTAAGAAAAACATTAGTATCTACCCCTGGCAAATATCTTATATAATCTTAAGGTGCCGTCTGTCTTTACAAATCCTCCCATTTGTTTTTATCATTGGCACTTAAGATTTTCTTCATGTTGGAACTGGTTGGGTAGAATAAAGAAATTAACGCCCTTAAAAAATGCTTGCCCTAGTCCACGCCATTGAAAACAACAAGAAAAATGTTTTCCACAGACAGGTTTGATACTTCCCAGCAACGATTTTGTAACCATCATTTATTTCATAATTGAGAGTTATTTATTCTAAAGCTAATAAAGTATATCCTTGGATTTTTTTCTGGCACATAGGTTTTATGTTAATGACTAATTTCTGCTTTCATATATTGGCAGGTTTTAGCAAACCATGGATTTACTTTATTGCACGTAGAGGGCTAGCAGCGGGTTTATTTCTTTTTTTTATAAAGATGATCTATTAATTTACTTTTTAATCCTAAATGGAAGCCATAATTTGCTTCATGCTTTTTCCTCCTGGCTGAGAATCATAATTAGTTATGGCTCTGGAATATTGCAGGATGACAATGCTTTTGAGAACACATGGATCATTCCAATCTCATAAGTAATGGTGCTACTCAATTTTATTACACACATTTAAAAGATTAAAAAAATTAAACATAAGACGGAAATAAATACTGTGTTTAATGGGGGTGAAATTATTTTAACGGTTGAGTGAATTACATCTATGGGCTAGACTGAAAATAAACTTCAGATTTTTGTTGTTTTCCTGCCACTAACATAATGCACCTTTTTAAAAGACGAACATTATGGTTACACAGGGCAATCATTCAAGAAACATTTGTTAAATGAAGAAAAGAAAAATAAAAGGAATGAATACATGGGGATGAAGTGACCTTGACTTGAGTCGAACCTGGGAACCTTAGGTCCACAGGTTGATGGTCTGTCCTCTGAGCCAAACTGTCTAGGGCAGTGGTCGGCAAACTCCTTAGTCAACAGAGCCAAATATCAACAGGACAACGATTGAAATTTCTTTTGAGAGTCACATTTTTTTAACTTAAACTTCTACTAACACCACTTCTTCAACACAGACTTGCCCAGGCTGTGGTATTTTGTGGAAGAGCCACCCTCAAGGGGCCGAAGAACAGCATGTGGCTCTTGAGCTGCAGTTTGCTGACCACAGGTCTAGGGCAAGTACAATCTTTTCATAAGATTTTTACACATATGAACTACACCAGTTTAATATAATAGTTAAAAGTTTTTTATTTCTTAACTTCAATTTCTAATAGCATCCAATCACGGTCAGTAGTCTGTGAAAATTGCCAAGTTCTGCGCATCATTTCTGTCTAAAATTAAAGTTTCTAAAAATGTACAGGGCTTTGGAAGCCAGTTTGGGTAGAGGAGAGTCATGAAGCATCTTTCAAACAAATCATTGCATTATTGTTATTATTATTATTATTATTATTATTATTATTATTATTATTTTAAGATTTAAGGACGTAGCGTGTTAAAATGTATATTCCATGTGAACTGGGCATGTGGATGGCGCTTTGTGCAGATCTTCCAGCAGCTGCTCACCGTGCCTTTCCCTGACTCCAGACTGATCTCCTGAATGAGAAAGCACCGAGGAGAGTGAAGAACAGGAATCACGTCACACTGGGCTGGAGCCTGGAATTTAGCTGTGAACGTGGGGCCCGATGCTTCTCTCATCCTCGGCGCCCTGTGTTTAGCTAGACCAGTGGTTCTCAACCTGTGGGTCTCGACCCCTATGCGAGTTAAACGACCCTTTCACAGGGGTCACCTAAGACCAGCAGAAAACACCTATTTCCCATGGTCTTATGAACCAGCAGACCGCTCCTCGGTGTAGCAAAGTGTAGCAACGTAGTTTACTGTTATCATATGAAAACTGTTGCCCATGCTACATCACGATTCAAGACAAAACTTCATTTATTTGTAATTAGAAATAAATATTTCACAATATATAATTACATATTGTTTTAGTGTTAATCACTATGCTTTAATTAAGTTCAATTTGTAACAATGAAAATACATCCTGCCTATCAGATATTTACATTACAGTTCATAACAGTAGCAAAATTACAGTTATGAAGTAGCAACGGAAATAATTTTATGGTTGGGGGTCACCACCACATGAGGAGCTGTCTTAAAGGGTCACAGCATTAGGAAGGTTGAGAACCACTGAGCTGGACCTAATTGGCAGACGGCCGGCCTCTCAGTGAACACTGGCCATTAGGGTGGTGGCTGTTGTTGCAATTTTATTCCTTTTATGACATAATTTAGCAACAAGTCAGGAGCATTTGTGGTTATTTGCTGTTGTTATGCATTCTTCTGAATTATTTTTATTCTAGAGTACAATAGTTTGTTTTCTTTTAATCCTCACCTGAGGATATTTCTCCATTGATTTTTAGAGAGAGTGGAAGAGAGAGAAAGACAGAGAGATACGTATTGGGGTGAGAGAAACATATCAATCGATTGCCTCCTGCACAAGCCAGACCTGGGCCCAGGCCAGGGAGGACCCTGCAACTAAGTCATGTGACCTTGACTTGAATCAAACATGGGAACGCTAGGTCTACAGGTTGATGGTCTAACCTCTGAGCCAAATTGTCTAGGGCAGTAGTCGGCAAACTCATTAGTCAACAGTACAAGGATTGAAACTTCTTTTGAGAGATAGTTAAGTGTTTTTTATTTCTTAATTTCAATTTCTAATAGCATCCAAAATCACAGTCAGAAGAATGTTATAAACTAGAATACATATATTTGAAGGGCTGGCAATGTTTAATATCTGTATTATATAGAAAAATTAGGGGAAACTCCTAATTTGAAACTTACTTGTTGAGATAAAATATGTGTCCAATGAAAAATACTCGACCGCTTTTCTTTTCATACTTCGTCGTTGCTATGGAGTGCATTTCTGTGTCTCCTCTCCCAAATTTATATATTAAAACCCTACTCCCCAATGTAAAGGTATTTGGAGGTAAGGCCTTTGGAAGATACTAGGGTCAGATGAAGTCATGATGATGTGTTCCCTGGAATGGGATTAGTGTCCTCATAGGAAAAGGAAGGGAGACCAGAGCTCATTCTCTCTCTTGCTCCACTATGTAAGGACATAGGAAGAAAATCTCCTGACACCTTTTTATTTTATTTTATTTTATTTACTGATTTTTAGAGAGAGGAAGAAAAAGAGAAAGAGAGAAAGAGAGAGAGAGAGAGAGAGAGAAGTTGATCTATTGCCCCTCTCATCCATACACTGTTGATTTCTGTATGTTCCTGACTGGGGATTGAACCTGCAGCCCTGGCCTATGGCTGATGCTCCAAACAATTGACCACCCAATCAGAGTCTGTTGGCTTTTTGTTTTTAGAAAAAAAAATTATTGATTGATTTCAGAGATAAAGGGAGAGGGAGAGAGAGATAGAAACATCGGTGATGAGAGGGAATCACTGATTGGCTGCCTCCTGGGATCTGAGCCCACAGCCTGGGTGTGTGCCTTTGACTGGGATCCTTCAGGCTGCAGGCCAATCATCTATCCACTGAGCCAAACAGGCTAGGGCTCTGCTGATATTTTTATCTTGAATTTCCCAGCATTCAGACCTATGAATCAATTGTCTGTTGTTTAAGCCTCCTGGTCTATGGCATTTCTTAAATGATCATTCTAGCAGACTGATACAAACATAAAATCATATTTTGGTATAAAAATAGAAATAGTTAAACCTTTTAGTCCAAGTTACTTAGTTTTACATTTTTAAGTAGCCTACTCAAAAATCTTAAAATATTTACAGCTTAGAATGAAGATTAGATCTAAGCCTAAGAAATTATAAATGCTTAAAACCCAGTAAAAATATATAAAAAGCTATTACTGTAGTTTATATTGTCTCACTTCAAAAAACAAGCAAACGAACATACAATTTAGATGATTGTAAATTCCCACTGAAAGGTGGGAGGTAATATTTTTTATTTAACTAATGGGTCCTAGCCCAGTGCTGCAGTGCTGTCCTTCAGGAGACTGACCAGTGACAGGGCAGGCCTCATGTTGCAGAGACGTTTAATTGCCTTACAGTAAGCAGAATTTCACTGATGGAGTTTGAGCCCCAATCAGGTAGGGATTCATGCGACTACAGGGATAAAGATCTAACCTTCCCCATTATTTTAGCTTTGCCAGAGAGGAGGCTGCTGATAGCAAGAAACAAAGAGGCAGGAGACAGCCGAAACCGGTTTGGCTCAGTGGACAGAGCGTCGGCCTACGGACTGAAGGGTCCCAGGTTCGATTCCGGTCAAGGGCATGTATCCTGGTTGTGGGCACATCCCCAGTTGGGGGCGTGCAAGAGGTGGCTGATCGATGTCTCTCTCTCATCCATGTTTCTAGCTCTCTATCCCTCTCCCTTCCTCTCTGTAAAAAATCAATAAAATATATTTTTTAAAAAAAGATGCAGAAGACAAAAGATGCACAGGTTAGAAAGAGTCTAGGGCTGAGCATGAGAGGGGTGTGCCAAGGGCCATGCCCAGGGAGCAAAGCCCGCCTTGTGTCCACAGAGCCAGCAGGAAGCGCTTAGCAAAGAGAAGGTGAGCCTTCAGAGACATCAACTGCCAGGCACTCTGCCTATCCCATTCATGGAATCACATACTGGGATCCTATGCATCATCTTCAAAGGTTAATAAGGGCTCTGGCAGGAGGACACAGTTCCGGGGTGCAGGAGACCCCGGGGCAAGAACACTGCAGGCGCAGACAATGGTGACTAGGAAAATGATTACCAGGCTAGCCTTGGTGCAGTCTAGATCTGTGTTCACACCGGAAACCTTTTTACTAGTTCCCTCATCACAAAGCTCAGTGTGGATGGAGAGACTGCACTCCATAGTGTTTAGTTTATTGAACGGACACAGCTGCTTAAAATAAAGGCGCTGATCATTTCATTCCAAAGGAAAGGGTGAGTCATTTGTGGTATTTCCTTTGCATTTTCTTGTGTATTCTTTTTTTCTTAAATATATTTTATTGATTTTTCACAGAGAGGAAGAGAGAGGGATAGAAAGTTAGAAACATCAATGAGAAAGACATCGATCAGCCGCCTCCTGCACGCCACCTACTGGGGATGTGCCTGCAACCAAAGTATGTGCCCTTGACTGGAATCGAACCTGGGACCTTTCAGTCCACAGGCCGACGCTCTATGCACTGAGCCACACCGGTTTTGACTCTTGTGTATTCTTTTAAAAACCATGTCCCTGTTTCTAGACACCTTCCACGCGTACGAGTCTCTTATTGCTGCTGTAACAAATCACAGAGCTGACTGCTTAAAACAAGAGAGGTCTGTTTGTTGACATTTTCGGAGGTCCAAAGACCACAATGGGCTCCAGGGGCTAAAATCCAGTTGACAGCAGGGTTGTGTGCTGCTAAAGGCTCTGGAGAAAAATCTGTTTTCTCACCTTTTCCAGCTTCTAAAAGGTGCCTGTATTCCTTAGCTCCTTATCCCCTTCCATCTTCAAAACCGATGGCATCGAATTTAAAATCTCTCTCCCTTGCCAACACCGGTTTGGCTCAGTGGCTAGAACGTTGGCCTGCGGACTGAAAGGTCCCAGGTTCCATTCAGGTCAAGGGCACGTATATTGGTTGCAGCAGCTGATGTCTCTCTCATCGATGTTTCTGACTTTCTATCCCTCTCCCTTCCTCTCTGTAAAAAAAATCAATAAGATATATGTAAAAAAAAAAAATATCTCTCCCTTCTATCCTCCCATCATCTCCCGCTGACTCTGACCCTCCTGCATTCATCCCACTCTGATAATCCAGAAAAATGTTCATCTCAATACCATTAGCTAGTGACATCTGCAAAGTCCCTTTTGGCAAGGAAAATGTCATATTTATAGGTTCCTGGGATGAGATTGTGTGGATTTTTTTTTTTCTTTTTGGCAGGGAGATGTCAGGGGTGAATTATTATGCCTCCTGCACTGTTATGTACCGGTACCTGATCTTTTAGGGGAGGGCACTGATGCCCACTGCGCATGGATTTATGGAGACACCAGTTCTTAGAGAATGCTTTACCGACAAGACGGACACCATTCCTGGGGAATTTGTACAGAACAAAGGACAAGGGTGTGTGTGTGTGTGTGTGTGTGTGTGTGTGTGTTCTGGGTTTGGGCATGGGGAATAATTCAAGGCAGAGCTTACTGGATAAGAAACACTGAAACTATAGCTATTTAAGCAAGGAGAAAAAATGTTTTTGCATAAGGGTCCACTCCGGAAACATTAAATGTTAACAGACCTGTATTTTTATTTTGAGCCAAGTGAAAAATAGCCTTGTCAAGGCTGTAAGTAGGAGCGTGTATATCTAACAAGTCATATTGCCTGGTTTTAGAGTAGAAAAATGCCAATGAGGTTTTGGTTCCGTTTTTTAGCTACTAGAATATTAATATGGGAACATGTTTCAGAAGTAGCAATGTTATCATTAACTTTTTATATTTTGCCTTAAAACGAGGCGGATGGTTATAAATGCCCGAGCTAACTGGGACTTGGTTTATTCTTCTCTGCTTTAAATAATTTTTTTTATTATATTTGGCCAAATGGTGTCACTCACTGCTAATATTTTGGCCTGAGATGCAACTTTGGAGAATACTAAGTGATGCTATTTGCAAAAAGGAAGGGAAGATATTACCATATTCTTTTCGGGCTTTCTTACCTCTCTTTTAAGAGAACGATGCTTGAGAATATGGGCACCAGATGTAGACTCCCGGAGTTTAAATTCTTCTCTCTATGACGTGGGTGTGGGTGTTGGGTAAACTGTTTAACTACTCTGCGCCTCAGTTTGTAGTTGTTGCTTTGTTTTGTTCTTTTTATTTGCAAAGTACCATTTAACAGTAGCTGTTCTACGGGATTTCTCTAAGGATTAAATGAGTCTCTCCATGGAAAGTGCTTAAAACGGCGCTTACCAGACAAAAGTACACATTAGACGTTAAAATAAAGAAGAAGTCAGCCCAAAGTTTCAAAATCCAATGCGTGGCAGTTCTGAAGATAGAATCAGGAGTGTTTGGACCTCAATACTCCGCATGCTTGCCAACGCATAACATTATGTTCAATGACATATGGAAATGGTCTTCCATGTTGCTGATAATTGTCCTGCTACTGAATGCCTTTCAACAATGCTATTCTGATTTTTATTCCCAGTCACATTGGAAACTTGAGAGGAAAAAAAATATATTTTGTCATCGGCACAGAGAATTATTAAATGCACCTGAAGGATATTAGTCAAATGCATTCACTGGGCCTTCCTGTCTCATTTGGTTTTCAGACAACGATATTCTTCCTGTCCACTCCCACTCCCAATATTTACCGTTTTTAAGTGGTAACATGCTAGTGGTAGGCATTAAATGATTTCCACTACGTGGACAGCATGTGACAGTTGTCATGTCACTTTAAAACACTTTTTTTTTTTGTAAGGGGGCGTGCAGGAGGTGGCTGATCGATGTCTCTCTCTCATCGATGTTTCTAGCTCTCTATCTCTCTCCCTTCCTCTCTGTAAAAAAATCAATAAAATACATTAAAAAAAAACAACAAAAAAAACACACACTTTTTTTGTATTTGATTTTTTTTTTATCTGGGAATTCTTATTTCAATACATTTTGGACAATCATCTTTTGTCTCTATGCCTGGTTTAAAATAAACACGGTTCAGGCTGATTTTGCTTTTTCGAAGGGAATGAGAAACCACCAGGACACAGAACCCAGAAGGATTTCCTCAGAGCAGCTCAGAATTCTCTCTGAAGTTAACTGGAGGAAGCAGAAAACTTGGGCAGAAATGGTAATTTTAGGCGCTGCACCGCCACAGAGTAAGCAAAGCTCACAGAACCGCACGGCTGTGAAGCCGGTTTGTTTTACTGATGAAACGTGGGATCTTTTCATGTGCTTGACACCGGTGCCAGCCAGCCATTAAACATTCATCCCGAGACTTCGGATTAGTCGCTGGTAGCTCTCCCTTTGAAAAGCGAGGGTTTGGAAATCCACCTTTTACAGCTGGAGAAGAAAGTCAAGAAGGGATATGTCCAATGGTCGCTTAGTCACCATGACTGGAAGATACTCAAATGGGATGATGCAGATCTTTTAGAATGTTGTCTGGCATGTTTTACTGACTGTAAACTAAATGAACTGTTAATGCTCCAACCTTTGAAAAATAGACTGTACAGTTCATGTGTATTTTTTTTTTAATTTTTATTGTTTAAAGTATTACAAATAGTAGTACATATGTCTCCTCTTTTTTTTCCTCCTATTGATCTCCCCCTGGCCTTTCCTACCCCCCAGTACATGCCCTCACCTTCCCCCCCTCCCCATGTCATGTATCCACTGGCTATGCTTACATACATGCATACAAGTCCTTCGGTTGATCTCTTACAGCCCCTCCCCCAACCTCCCCTACCTTCCCGCTGTAGAATGACAGTCTGTTCACTGCTTTTTCACTACTGTGTCTGCTTTTTTTCCCCCTGATTCTTTTCTTTAAAAACATCTTGCCTCTGCAGACTAGGAATAAACCTATAAGAACAAAAAATGTTTGAGTCCCAATTTCAATGTCCAATAGTTCTGAGTCCCAGTTTCAATGTCAAACAGTTCCCTATGTGCACACGTCAGCAATGGTATCTGGGTGGTGGACAAATGGTGTCGATGCCGGTCCGACCCTCTCTGGTTTGGTCCTGGGCATCCTGTAGCGACGCACAGCTGCTGACCGCTCATATGGCAAGGGGTGGTCAGCATCTTCCATCTCTGGACTGTTTCTCCTCTTGTCTTCGTGGTTGGAGCAGACCTGTCAGTTCCTCTCTGTGGCAGGAGTCCACTTGGTCTTGGAGTTGTTTTCTGAAAGTATATAAATATATTCTCGACCAAAAATTAATAAAGGAATCTTTTCTATACAATTGACTTAGGGTCCTTTATATTTTTGCCCAAACGATTTTCCCTTGGCTTATTTTGACACCGTGTGTGTTTTTCCTGGGTGTATTTTAAGCGATACTAGTGTCAGGCTTCCAATTTCTTCCTCCATTGCTCATTAAAACAATGTTCTGAAGTAGCTAAAGCTGTGTTCACAGCATCTCCAGGGAGATTGGCCACTGAAAAGGATCAAAGGATGCTGCCAGCGCAATTATTTGTACAGGCAGGGGGATTCAGGAGCAATATTTTACACTGATGGAGAAACAGTTCAAAAACCAATATTATTGGGTGTGGGAATATTGCCCTTCTCAGGAGAAGAGACATCATGGCAGAGCTAAAAGCACGGGGCTATAATAACAGCTCCTCTTGCAGAGTTTCTGTGTTTATAAAGTTCCAAGTGTTTTCTACATATTAAATGGTTTAATCTTCACAGCCCTTTCAACCATCCTACTTGGATGCCATTTTTCAGGGCAGAAAACTGAGACGCAGCTTTGCCCAGGATTGGACAGCTGGAGCTCAGTTCTAAAGCCAGTATGTGGTCCCTTCTGGATTCTGCCAGAGGGTTGAGGAGGTGGAAGTGGAATCTTTATCTCTTGGGTTACTTTACCCTGGATATTTCAGAATCATTCTGTATGGTTATGCGAGTAGGACTCATTACTGACAAAGACTTAACTCTCTTTTGGAATATGCCAATACTTCCTCAGTTTCTGTGATTCCTATGATATTATTTGTGCATATACCCTATTACCACAGGTAAAGCTCATGGAAGGCATTTCTAAACATTAGTCATTTTTTATATCTTTGCTGTCTGTTTTGCCCAACTCGAACATTCCCTACTTTCATATATAGTAAATAATTAATTATTTTTTTAAAAAATATATGAATAAATAGAGACCTTATTCAAGAGAGCTTGAGGTCCTGGCATGTGGTCTAAAACTACTACCAGTATGATTCTTTTTCTTAACTCAAGTTGTTTTCAAGGTTAAATATAATTCGCATTTTCAAATTTATAGTTTCATTTAAATCCCTTAAGCAGTGACATTCTACTTGGTCAAACATATTTTCCACATCATTTGTTATGATAAGTTTACCTGCCCGGCCTAGGTGTATTTGCAAATATGAAATGAATACAAAAATTGTTCTCTTTTGGCAAGGGAATGAAATGAATACAGACTAGATAACCAGAAGACTGAGAATTTCTCAGTCTTAAACAATGTATATGCTTAAGTTGAGGTCCTTTTCAATTTATCAGATGAATTATATCTCAATAATAATCCTGGAAACATAGACCCAAGGGCTTTTAGTTAAATCATTTACATATATTGCATAACGATTAAGTTTTTGAATTGATTTCAATTATAATTATAATTATAATCAAAATAGATTTGGAAGTTTTTATTTTGTGACACTGCATTTGTTAAAAATATTTTTTTATTGGTTTCAGAGAGGAAGGAAGAGACAGAGAGGTAAAACATCAATGATGAAGAAAATCATTGATTGGCTGCCTCCTGTGAGTCCCCACAACAGGAATTGAGCCCCCACCTTGGGCATGTGCCCTGATCAGGATCTGAACCATGTCCTTCTGGTTCATAGGTGGACACTCAACCTCTGAGCCATGCTGGCCAGGTTGTTACATTGAATTTTGATATTTATAATATGAAGTTATACAGGAGTGGAAAGATAGGGAGCAGATTAGCTTATTGGACACCCCTGAAAATTTGAAACAAATAATTGCATACCTTTCCCGACTGCAATGGAATTTAAGTAGTAGCCCTTTAGCTTCTAGGAACCACATTTGGAAGCAATTTCTCAGGCCATTGTTATTGTAGAAGACTATCAAAATTTCCAGTCTTTGTTGATAGGGTTTTTTAAAAAATATGTTTTATTGATTTTTTACAGAGAGGAAGGGAGTAGGATAGTTAGAAACATCGATGAGAGAGAGACATTGATCAGCTGCCTCCTGCACAGCCCCATGGGGGATGTGTCCACAACCAAGGTACATGCCCTTGACCGGAATGGAACCTGGGACCCTTCAGTCCACAGGCCAATGCTCTATCCACTGATCCAAACCGGTTAGGGCTTTGTTGATAGTTTTAACGGCTAACAAACCTACACACACACACACACACACACACACACACACACACACACACGTACACACATTTTTAAATGAGTTTAATAATCTAGGCCAGCACTTTGATGGCTTTTAAACTGTCTAAAACATATCTGAATAGTATTAACCAATTTATTTCTATCATTCTTCATGCTGGAAGGACTCTGATTTCTGAAGCAAGCTGGGCCACTTTCTGAAGAGAGCCATGCTCACCAGACAGTGCCTGTTTTCCAATCTTTGGATTCCTTGTCTGTCTCTCTGATGAGCCTGTCAGTTAAGGGACAGACAGGGCTGCATCTTGTTCACCATCATCTTCTCTGAGTCTGGTCGTGCCTAGTGCATGGGAAGAGCCTCATACTTAGTACTGGGATGGAGGAATGAGTGAGTGAGTTATCTCTCCTCTCAAATACTATGAACAGACTGCTCTATGAAGGCGAGGACTGATATCAGAGTTCCTTACAGCCTGAACAAGCTTTAGCATAAAGGGTACAAGAATGAGGCAAGGATCTTGCGCCTGGCTATTGGATGGTGGGGAGAAGGACTGAGTGTAGAGAGGGAAACTGCAGAGAGAGCAGACATCCAGGCATGGGTTTGTGAGATGGGTGGGCTGTGCAGAGTCGGGGGAGAAAGTCAACTGGCTGTCACACAGGCAATCTTGTGGAGAGCTGTCAGAAATGAAGGTCGGTGGGTGGTAGCTAGGGTGTCACAGGCCTGCACTGCCAGTGGGAGGCTTTTGGACTGTAGAATGCAGGAAGCTAATGGAGGAGATGACATAAGGACCATTCTCACGATGGCAGGAGGAGCTTTTCCTTAGCGTCCTAATGAAGTGTTTTGAAATGACAACAGCATATGAAGAGTCTTTTAAGCCTAACAGGAAATGGATCCCAAGACTGTTGGTTGGGTAACATCCCTCAGGTCCCCGGTTAATGTTCGGAAGGAAAATGTTCCTTACGGAAACCAAGGCTGATCAACGGAAGCAGGCAATTCAAGAAAACATGCCCTCAGGAGGCCACAAATTCACTGGTGAGATGGGTTTGCTTTTGCGCAAGGAGTGCGCTACTATAATGCAATGGTTCTCAACCTGTGGGTCTCGACCCCTTTGGAGGTCGAATGACCCTTTCACAGGGGTTGCCTAAGACTATTGGAAAACACCTATTTCCCATGGTCTTAGGAACCAACACACCGCTCCTCGGTGTAGCCAAAGTGTAGCAATGTAGTTTACTGTTGTCCTAGGAAGACTGTTTCCCATGCTACACCACCATTCAAGACAAAATTTCATTTATTTGTAATTAGAAATAAATATTTCACAATATATAAATTACATATTGTTTTTGTGATTAATCACTATGCTTTACTTATGTTCAATTTGTAACAACGAAAATACATCCTGCATATCAGATATTTACATTACAGTTCATAACAGTAGCAAAATGACAGTGATGAAGTAGCAACGGAAATAATTTTATGGTTGGGGGTCACCGCCACATGAGGAGCTGTCTTAAAGGGTCGCGGCATTAGGAAGGCTGAGAACCACTGCTGTAATGAATAAGTCATTGTGTAGACTGATGTCAAATGTTTTCCTCTTAATTGTTTTTGTTTTATTTCCTCATGAAATTGTTCTTCCAAATTTATTTCATTTTAAAATGTAACCTAGCACTTTTTTTTCTTACAGAATTCTTATTTCTAAATGACAGGAAATGCATATTGAACTATAGAAAGCAAAGAATAAACACATAAATACAAAATATTTTTTGTGAAAGTATGCCAACTTCCTGAACCTTTTTGAATGAACAACTATGCATTTATTGCCTACTTTGCACTAGATTAGACTCTTAACAGTTTTATAGTTTATTCTATCTCTAAGAGAATATTTATGTTATTTTCTGAATATTTAATAAATGCTTAAGTAAATGGAGAATTTAAGTATCACAGTGATACTATGTATTAAAAGAAAATATATTGCCACATTATTTCCTGGCATTTTATTCCTTTCTTTTCCCTCCATCTCTTTTTGTCTTCCTTCCTTCTTCCCTGTCCTTTCCTTTCCAAATTAACACCTCCTGATACAGTACGACAAAGGAAACAATAGTCATTTCAACAAAATTTCAGAATGTATATTTATTATTCCTCAGGTGAAAATGTCAGTTTGAAAAACTTCAACACGTTAATTGTTTATGTGCAAATACATTCTAAGTACAAATGATCCTTATCTGTTTGTTAAAACAAGCACAACAGGACTTTTACTTGGAAAATGTTTCTAGTATTTAGAGCTGCTCTTTGAAGGAATTGCTAAATGAGTCATGCCACGAGTGAAAACAGGACAAACCATCCTAACACATTTTGTGACTACCAAGTAGAAAGACAAAGTTTTTTCCCAGTGAATGGAGTTTTTTACATAGACATATGCTAATTCTGTAGTTACATTTTTAGTTCATTTAGATCTATCGATACATTTAAAGGACATTTAAAAACATACTAGAGAATATATCTATACAGGGAAATTCCTCCTGTAAACAATGCTCTAATTCAATTTAAAACTCATAACAATAATAATAATAATAAACATGTAAACTATGAGCACAGGGGGGCATTCTTTTTCATTTATTTTATTCGACTTGTAGAAGTCCCACTTTATATGATAGTAAGATTAATCACTCATGATGTTTAGAGGAGTTGGCTGCTGTCAGTGTCTCTAAAGAATGTTTGAATCCATGAAAATGGAAATTATTGTTATGGTATGTTTTAAAGTACATATACACTAATATATGTTTTTATCGGCAGAATAATCTATAACATATATAGAACGAAAGCAATTCATAATTGTTCTATGTCATACATATTGTTTTATTTTGTATCATATATTATGGCATTTTGAGAAGGCATAGATGATCAGCTTGCTAGCTACAGTTACAGGTGTAGATAGTCAGATGATTCCCTGTATCTCAGGTGAACCAATACGCAAAAGAATCCTTTAAACAAATAGGGACTTTTATGTATCTAACAGGACATGAAATAGTATTTCAATGATATTAAAGCTGTGTCATCAACACTGGGCATTTTCCTGGAGCAGAAAGTTATGTAATGGCTTTGATGAAACTAATTATTTTATCTCCAAAACAAACACGTTATGTAATTCTCTCGCCATTGTGGTGAAACCTGGGAGTTGTGTTTGGCTCTCCCTCATCCTTTGCCATTACCAGTCCTCCAGGGGAAGCCTTAGGGAGTGCTTAGCGGAAGGCTGACCTCAAGCCCCGCCCTCCCCTCTCTTTCTCCTCACTCCAAGTCTGCAAATATGTGACTCTGTTTCAGAGAGAGATCTATGGAGTCCTTAATTAAAATTGCCTTGATGATGACATTGCTCCAACATGCTGATTGCAGGTTTTCACTTTAGATGTAGCAGGGTGACATGTGTATCCAGACTTAAAAGGCACCTTGGGAAGGAAAGGGAACATTGCCAGCACAAGGTCGTTTTAAACCTAATTGCCTTTGGAGTCTCCAGTATTGACTAGTAGTCTCCACCTGCTAGTCATGGACCAGGCAGGAGATGCAGCAGACATCATTAACTGAGTGTTTGATGAGCATCTAATGAAGGAGTGATTGACAGGGAACCAACAAGGGATGTTGAGGCACATGGAGGTTAGCAGCAGCGAGAAGCTCTCATTAGACCCAGGTGCAGAGGGAGAACCAATATTACCAAAACCTGGTGAAGACCGAATCCATGGCTGCTGCTTCCAGAACCCCAACAGGACGGGCCTGCGTCAAGAAATAGCCCGCCCTCTCTCTACTCCCTCAGTCGCTCATGGTCACTCTCATTCCTGCACCACACAAAGCCAGAGTGCAGGCGAGGTAGGCCGATGCAGTCCTGGGGCCACCAGCCAAGTCCAGGGTCAGCACAAAACCAACAGATGGACAGGCAGGCAGAGAATGTACGGGAAGTGGCACATGAAAATAACCAGCAAGTCAGTTTCTAGTTCAGCTCCCCAACTTTGATCCTGCAACTGAGAACCGAATGTGTGTGTGTGTGTGTGTGTGTGTGTGTGTGTGTGTGTGTGTGTGTGATTATGTGTGTTTCCATGTTTCAGGGGATGCACATGCACCTATTTTTACTTTTCGAATCAGTGAGTTTGATTCTATGATACTGACACATTGGCTGCCTAACTAGGAAATGACATGCATTTTGTTTGTTTCTGTTCTCAGTATGATGGAAAAATTTTGAAGTGTATCATGAAATGGGTTTGGATTCCTACCAATGAAGGCATATAAAACAATTCAGTGTATCAGTTTACTTAAAATGACAAAGAATTGATCATAATTACCCTTCCCTGTGATGAGGGAGCATGCCAGGAAAAAGTAAACATTTTGAGCATAATTATCTCTCAGAAAATATAGAAAATGTGTAATTGGAATGTGCTTCTGAAACGCAGATTGCAATAAATAAATGCATGTATTTTCAGCACTATAAAAGCAGTTGACTGGGTATCCTTACTGACTTTGAGCATTTAAAGAGATTTTGTTCATCAGCTTTTCTTCTCTCTATTCATTCTATTTGCTTTACATGGGTTTTATTACTCTGTTCAGTCTTTAGTGATTATACTTGGTCCCAGAAAATACTTTTGGGTAACAAATACTAGCTAACAAAATTATTTTTTTTTAAAAAAATATATTTTATTGATTTCTTACAGAGAGGGAGGGAGAGGGAGAGAGAGTTAGAAACACTGATGAAAGAGAAACATGGAGCAGCTGCCTCCTGCACGCCCCCTACTGGGGTTGTGCCTGCAACCCAGGTACATGCCCTTGACCAGAATCGAACCCCAGACCCTTCAGTCTGCAAGCCAACGCTCTATCCACTGAGCCAAACAGGTCAGGGCAAAATTAATTTTTGTTAAGTTTGAGTAGATTTTGTGAGAAGACGGTGTATTTTGTAACTAAGTATTAAAGTATCATCATGATGTTCATTAAAACAAGTTGTCCTGTATTTACAATCAAAGTCACCAGTGAATATGAATTGGGAAAACTGTTGTTGTTATAGATACCTTATGATTTTATAAGAAGCATAAATAGGTCCTACCTGGTTTTGCTCAGTGGATAGAGTGGACTGAAAGGTCCTGGGTTCAATTTCAGTTAAGGGCACATGCCTCGTTGCAGGTTCATGTACATGTATGGGAGGCAGCCAATCAACCAATCCATATGTTTCTCTCACATTGATGTTTCTCTCTTGCTCTAGCTCTCTCTCCCTTTTACTCTCTCTGAAAAAAAAAAAGAAACATAGATGAAAAGTGAATAAGCTGATATTAGTGATTTTTCTTTCCCAACTGGCATTTTAAAACACGTGTCATAGGATCCTTTCGGATTCAACTCAGTCCCCTGAAACTTTCCATATCAATTAGAGTCCTCAAAGCGTTAAAACACAAAGTGGTCCACAGACAAAATAAGACAGTTTAGCATTTCTGAATATTCAGAGGTACAATATGTTTTATAATATTTGCTATACTATTAATTTATATTACATTGTGCTTTTCTTATGCTTTGGTGATGTAGGTTTGGTGCAATTCTCTGTCTATTAATTTAAAAATTAAATTAAGTATATTATCCATATCTGATAAGCATTTATGAAATGTCAGGTACATATTATCTAGATTTATTTGATGATGAAAAGTTGTCATTTTGTAAACAGAGATGTCTACTTTAACATTTTTACTCTTGCATCATTTTAGAATGAAAAGGATGGTTTCCTCATTATTTCTTGAAATAGTATACTTAGAACGGAGAATCAATAAGGAATGTACCACGCTGTGCCTTACCTGCTGTTTTTTGAGGATGATTTTTGTCACTTCTTTTTGTCAGTACCTGGGAGTATCAGAGGTCTAAAATTTGGAAATTAGAAGCCTTAGAAATTATCAGGAAAGCAAAGAAACAAGGTATATATTTCTAAATAATCCAATTTTATTTTTTCTTGTAGATCCAAATATGACTTTATTTTAGAGATTTTTGTCTATCCTTTACTAATGTAGTAATAAATTACACACACACAGTCACACACACACACACACACACACACACACACATACATATATATATTTACCTCAAATATTAACTATTTGGTTATGATGTTTCATCTTAAGAATTCTTGAAAAGTTCCACATGTTTTAATGACATTATATTTTACTACAATCTACGTTAAATAAGTATATTTTAAGAAGAGATAGTTTAGCATTGTAGTTATAGGCAAAGATATACTCATCAATTTATTGAATAAGGCAGTGTATAATCAAAAAATATCCGACAAATCTGAATTTCATATATTGTTTATATCAACCAAATCCTTCTGCTTTGCTAATCATGTGTCGAGAGGACTTCTTAGCCCAATGGGCACTCACTATTTTCTTGGTATAACTAAGTTTTGTCATTTTTAAAACTGAAAACAAAATTGTAAAGGGAAAGAAAAAAACAAACAAGATGACAGATTGTGTATCTTCTAGCACTGAGCCAGGCAAGTAAGCCAGAGCAAGTGGGATAGGGAAACTGAGAAAGATAGTTAAATGGCCAAGCAGTTTACAACCATCTAGTAAATCGCAAAATCCTATCTTCTGCAACCAAGGACACTTGACACTTATGAGGAAATGGTTTATATTTCTCTTTCCCAACCAAAGAGTAAATAGCTTAAATCACCCTAGTCAAGGAGGGAGGGAGGGAGGGAGGGAGGAAAGGAGAGAGAGAGAGAGAGAGAGAGAGAGAGAGAGAGAGAGAGAGAGAGAGAGAAGAAATCCAGTTAGTGCCTTTTGCCAACCACACTGGAGAACAGATGAAAGTAAGGCAATGAATCTCATTTTGGTGCATCCGTGTAGAGCTGATAAATATTCTAGAGATCCTCCACTAAGATCTTTCCTAAACTCACACCTTTAAAGCCGTCTAACTGAAAGACCCGATGCACTCTTCTGCCCAGACCACCCCTTCCTTTTCTCTCCCTCTCTCCCTCCCCTACAGGCATGCATCTCCTAAATGTTAAGGGACTCAGAAGGCTTGCAACCAGAGAAGCAGTGGGCAATGGCAGCTCATCCTAGGCTAACCCTTGAACCTGATACTGTTGTAATGAAGCTGGTAATTAATAACAGAAAAAGAGCAAAGAGAAGACAGAGGCACACCTGATAATGTTGGTGGAGCTAGATGTAACCAGAGCATGTAGCCATGCCACTCTGGCACTGGGGTATTCACATATTGTGTTTTTTTTTTCAATATGGAAATTCTGGGAGACTTTTTAATTAGACTATTTTGCTGCCAAATGCCAAATATTTATAGATGCGACATGAATAAGAAATAGTGTCTTTAAATTTTAAAGTGTAAAATATTGCATGAGAAATAAAAAGGAAGAGAAGAAAATTCTGTGGCTAACACAAGAGATGAGTTGTGGCTGTGGTTTCCATTAACACGTGATGAGAGAACAATTTTCATCTTACAGTGTAGGAGGTGGATGAGCATGAAGTCTGTTAGAAATGACCAGACCTTTTAAATTAAGCTTTCAGTTTGATGTATAAGAAATATCACTTAAAAATTTGATAGCATATTCATTATAATCTATAATAATAAAAGCATATTATGTTAATTAGACCAGACAGCCCAACGATCTTCTGGACATCCTTCTAGACAAAGCTGTAGCAGCAGGAGCCAAAACAGAGGTGGTTAGGGGTGATCAGACATGCAGACAGAGTGGTTAGGGGTGATCAGGCAAGCAGGTGAGTGGTTAGGGCCAATCAGACAGGAAGGAAAGCAGTTATATGTGATTGGTCAGTCATGCAGAGGGGTCAGGAGTGTTCAGGCAGGCAGGTGAGTGGTTAGGGGTAATGAGGCAGGTAGGTGAGTGCTTAGGAGCCAGCGGTTCCAGATTGTGAGAGGGTGCAGGCTGGGTTGAGGGACCCCTCTCCTCCTGTGCACAATTTTGTGCACCGGGCCTCTAGTCATATCTAATAAAAGGGTAATATGCAAATTAACCATCACTCTGTCACTAAAATGATAATGCCAATAGTGGCTGGGGCAATGCATGCTGGCAGCATCGCTTCAGGAATGAGCCCCAACATCTTGTGTGCCCCAGTCTGCAGAGGGAGGGGGTTCTCTGGCCAGAGGCCAGCCAGGACACTGGACACTGGCATCATTGCAGGCCGGGCTAAGGGACCCTCCCCCATCCATGTGCACGAATTTTGTACACTGGGCCTCTAGTATGTATGATAAAAGAAAACCTTTAATCTATAACTAAAGAATTTCTTTTTGTAATTCATTTAAATAATTTTCAAAGTTTATAATGAAAAGTACATTTTAGGAAGTTTAAACTCTTCATTGTTGTATTTAATGCTGTCCACAATAAAGCCTCAAATGATCTTTCTGTTTGTATCTCTAATTAGGCCATCTTTCTTCCAACTTCATAACTTTATGTTCCTGACATAGCTTTTCTCCTTTATAACTTGGTTTTGCAATCTTCCTCACTGAGAAGCCCTTTTCTTTCCCCATTTATCTAAATTCTGCCTGTTTCACCATTTTTAATAAGCTATTTACAACTTGAGTCCCCAGCTAGATATAACTTACTTTGCATTCTCTTACCACACCCACCCTACTCAACCTCGTAATTTAGTTATTGAGAAGAGTTGCTAAACCCTCTACCAGAGACTTCAGGATAAGAACACCTTATTCGTTTGTGACTACCAAGGCACTTACTTGTACAGTATTATGGACTTTTAACATGTATTGAAGTTGATGTTTTTAGAATATGCAGGCTGATTAATGACGGCCCATAATTGAAGTGCAAGCTAAAAAGAATATTTAAATAATATGCCTATTCATGAAGAAGTTATGTCTGAGGGAAATGATAAATACCACTTAAACATTGTTTGGTCAACATTTTAAATTCACAAAGCATGACAATTAGGGAATGATTTGTGTCCCCCACCTCAAACATTATTTTGAAATGAATCTGAAAGAATAACACAAAGATGAGCTTTTGTAAAATGTGTATCTTCTATATTTTGGATATTAATCCCTCCCTGACTGGAGGTGTTTTTTTTACAAATTTCTTCTTCTACTCTATTTGGTATTATTGTTGTTTTGCTTTGTTGATGGTTCCTTTTGCTTGCTATTTGCTCCTGGACTTCTACTTTTGGGGAGGTTTTTGATGGTTTCAATGTTCTGACTGCTGATCAGTCTATTTAGATTTTCCAATTCTTCAGCATTCAGTCTAGAAACTTACCCATTTCTTCTAGGTTATTGCATATAGACTTTCACTGTAGTCCAGTATGGTCTAGTCATTATGGAAAACAGTATGGAGGTTCCTCAAAAAATTAATAATAGAATTACCATATGACCCAGCAGCCTTATTATATGTAGTTACCTCTCAAAATTGAAAGCATACCTTCCTATGTTCATGCCATCATTATTCATGGTGGTCAAGACATGGAAACAACTGAACTGTCCCTCAGTAGATGGTTTGATAAAAATATGTGGTACATATCTATATGTAAAAAGCCAGCGACCAGAATGCCATAACGACCAAAACTACTGGTCACTATGGTGCCCTCTGTGGCCAGCAAACTGGCCAACCAGGAGATGGGGCCCCCACCTGTGATCAGCCTCTACCACCTCGATCAGCTCGCGGTCCCTACCTCAGCTAGCTCCACCTTCAATTGACCCCCCCCCACACACACACACACCAATAGGGGGTGGGGCTGGCTGGCCAACTTCGCATGGTACCTCCCCTAGCCCCATTTAGGGGTGGGACTGGCTAGCCAATTGCCCATGGCTCTTCCAGCCAGACTGGCTCTGACTGGGTCCTGATGGGGACAGGCCTGCCAGCCAACCTTCCTCCATATCCTACTTCCAACAGGCCTGGTCCTGATCCACCAATTGGGACCAAGCTGGCTGGACTCCCTCCATGCATGAATTCGTACACTGGGCCTCTAATCTACGGAATAATACGACTCAGCCATAAGATAATATGAAATACTACCATTTGCAACAACATGGATGGAACTTGAGAATGTAATGCTAAATGAAATAAGTCAGACAGAAAAAGTTAGGAACAATATGATTTCACTCTTATATAGGGTAGAAAACTGAAACTTAGTGACACTGACAATAGTATGGTGGTTCCTAGAGAGAAAGGGGGGCTGAAGATATGGTGATGGGAGATGATTTGACTTTGGGTGATGGGGACACAATGCAATATACAGATCATGTGTCATAGAAATGTACATGTGAAACCTATATAATCTTACTAACCAATGACACCCCAATACATTTTATAAAACACTTGAATAAATGTTTTTAAAAATGCGTATCTTGGAATTTTTTTCAGATTGGGGATCTGACTAACAAAAAATTATATACATTTAAAGTATAAAGCATGATATTTTGATGTATGTATATACTGTGAAATGATTACCACAACCAATCTAATGAACATTTCTGTCTCCTCAAATAGTTATCATTTTTGTGTGTATTGAGCACTTGAGATTTATTCTCTTAGCAAATCTTAACTATACATACATTGCTGTTAACTATAGTCATCATGCTATACATTGGGGCTTTAGAACTTATTTACCTTATAACTGAAAGTCTGTATCCTTTGATCAATATCTCCAATTTTTCTCCACTCCAAGAATGGTAACCACCATTCTATTCTCAATTACAATGAGCTTGACTTTTTAAGATTCCATATACCAGTGACATCATGAGTATTTACCTTTCTGTGTCTGACTTATTTGGTAAAATGTCTTCTACATTCATTCATGTTGTTGCAAATGGAAGAACTTCCTTATTTTTAAAGACTATGCTACATTTTCTTTACCCACTCACTTATTAGTGAACAAAATTTAGTCATATATTGACCTCTATGAAATAATACTGCAATGAACGTGGGTGTGTAGATATCTCTTTGAGATAGTGATTCTATTTCCTTTTGCTAGACATTCAGATGTTGGATAGTTGGATCACATAGTCATTCTATTTTTTATATTTCTGAGATAACCTCCACTCTGTTTTCTATAAGAGCAGTACCAAGGTACATTCCCACCAACAGTGTACAAGGTTTCCCTTTCCTTCACATCCTCTCTGAATATTGTTATTATTATTTTTTATTTTTGTAACAGCTATCCTAACAGGTGTGAGGTGATATCTCATTGTGGTTTTGATTGGCATTTCCCTGATGATTAGTGATGTTGAGTACCATTTCATATATCTGTTGGGCATTTGCATGTCTTCTTTGGAAATATGACTATTCAGGCTGCTCATTTTTAATCAAGTGTTTTTTTTCTATCAAATTGTAGTAGTTCCTTACCTATTTAGTCCCTTATCAGATAGATGGGTTACAAATATTTCTTTCCACTTTGTAGTTTGCTTTTACATTTTGTTGATTTTCTTTGCTGTGAAGAAAAATTTTAGTTTTATGTAATCCCAACTGTCGATTTTTCTTTACTTTTATTGCCATTATTTATTTTATCTCAAATTTAAAATCTTATTGCCAAGATCATTGTTAAGGATCTTTCCTCTATGTTTTCTTTTAGGAGTTTTATGGTTTAAAGTCTTAAGTTTAAGTCTTTAATAAACATTGTGCTAATTTTTGGGTAGGTCTAAGCTTACAGTCTGATTTCATTCTTTACAATGTGACATTCCAATTTTCCCAATATCATTTATTGAAGAAACTATCCATTGGCATTACTTATTCTTGAAACCCTTGTCAAAATTAGTTAACCCTATGCATGGCTTTATCTGGGGCTTGATAATTTATTCCACTGTATTTTTAGTGCTTTAGTTTGCTCCTCACGTTGTGAAGATATAATACATATTGTAAACACATAGGACACTTTTGTATTTACCATACAATTCAAGAGGTTCATGTAATGATCCCTGACATTTAGTGGTCCCCAGGTATGTGCCAGATACGTGCTATATACCGGATAGAAACTGTCTTATTTAATCATCATAGAAACATTAAATGATACTATTTTCAACTGATGGTACTTGGTACCAATTTAATGCGAACAGGAAGCCCCAGTTTGGGGTGTGGGGAAGAAGGACACTTTATTCAGTGCCAAACAGCCCACTTGTTATGCAGTAGGACTGTGGAAGCAGCACAGCTGTGAGGCCACCCCTGGGACTGGTGCCCCTGGGGCCAGGCCTCTATTGGGCTAGACCAGTGGTCGGCAAACTCATTAGTCAACAGAGCCAAATGTCAAACAGTACAATGATTGACATTCCTTTGAGAGCCACATTTTTTAAACTTCAACTTCTTCTAATGCAGTGGTTCTCAACCTTCCTAATGCTGCGACCCTTTAAGACAGCTCCTCATGTGGTGGCGACCCCCAACCATAAAATTATTTCCGTTGCTACTTCATAAATGTAATTTTGCTACTGTTATGAACTGTAAATATCTGATATGCAGGATGTATTTTCATTGTTACAAATTGAACATAATTAAAGCATAGTGATTAATCACAAAAACAATATGTCATTATATATTGTGAACTATTTATTTCTAATTACAAATAAATGAAATTTTGTCTTGAATCGTGGTGTAGCATGGGTAACAGTCTTCATGTGACAACAGTAAACTACATTGCTACACTTTGCTACACGGAGGAGCGGTGTGTTGGTTCCTAAGACCATGGGAAATAGGTGTTTTCCAATAGTCTTAGGTGATCCTTGTGAAAGGGTCGTTCGACCCCCAAAGGGGTTGTGACCCACAGGTTGAGAACCGCTATTCTAATGCCACTTCTTCAAAATAGACTCGCCCAGGCTGTGTTTATTTTGTAGAAGAGCCACATTCAAAGGGCCAAAGAGCTGTCTGTGGCTCGAGAGCTACAGTTTGCCGACCACTGGGCTGGACAGTTCTGTTCTGCTCTGCTCTTCCAAGGTCTGCTTTGTCTGCTCTGCCCTAATTGGCCAGGCATCTGTGTTTCAGCTCAGCCACGGAGACCCAGCCTTCCTTGTCTCTTGGCGAGGGCAAGTGCGCTCCGCTCTCACAGCCAGAGGGGACCTGGCTGACACGGACAGAAGTCTTCGTCCCTGGTCCCTCACGGATCCATGTTCATGCACATGGAACTCCAGATCTCTGTTTGATTGGTCCAAAAGGGCGCTGTCCTGATTGGTCAGAATAGAACTGCTCTGATTAATCAGAACTGAGCAGCTCCGATTGGATGGGGAAAGCCTCAGTTCTACTGGTTGAAATCCGGTTCTAGAAACCTCTTTATAAGGACAGGTTGAGATTGCAGAAATGCAGGGTAGACAGTGCATACTTCTCCATGAGTACCATTTACATGAGAGTTTGCCTTTTGCTGGGCTCTGTTTTTGTTTTTGTTTTTGCTTTTTTAAAATCTTTAAATTTTTAATGAAGCTGGCCATCGGGAGTCCTTCTTAGTAATTCCTCAGAATTCAACCTCTGTTTTATAGATGAGAAAACTGAGACTTAGATACACTTAAAAATTTGCTCAAGGTCATACAAATAGTGAGTCAGGCTCACTATTGGCAGCCAGCCTGGACTTTGAAGTTCTAGATTTACTACCTTCTTGAGGCTGTATATAGTCTCCTAGATTCCAACAAGAAGAGATTAGTTGACCATGTCTAATTCCAGTGCTGTAATAAATAAATCATTTCAATATTGTTATACCCCTCCCAATACCAGTTTAATATAATGACTTCTTTGACATTAACTGCTAATAATCTAATAATCAGTTTTTAGTAGTGTGAATCCTTTACTCTTTATGGACACAACTTAGCAATAAAACTATGTACTTATTGCTGTGAACAATTCAAGTAAAATCAATGTCTGTACTACTGCATGATTTTGAAAAATATGTACTTTTACCAAATATTTAAAGCAAATATGTACTTTTACCAATAATTAAAGCAAATATTAGAAATGCTTCTATGCATTTTAGTAAAGGTTAATTTTATTGTAGGAAGATTTATTTTTAATAGACTGAGTGTACCAGGTGGGGCAAAGGCAGGTATACAGTTATTCATATGGAAAATAATACAATAGTCTATACTAATAAAAGGGTAATATCCTAATTAGACCAGGCATCTTCTGGACAAAGCCATGGTGGTAGAGGCTGAGGCAGAGGTGCTTAGGGGCTATCAGGCCAGCAGGAGAGGGCAGTTAGGGGTATTCAGGCTGGCAGGGGAACAGTTACAGTCAGGCCAGAAGTAGTTAGGAGCCAGCAGTACCAGGTTTTGAGAGGGATGTCTGACTGCTAGTTTAGGTCAACCAGTAGGAATTGGCCTAAACTGGCTATTGGACATCCCCCAAGGGGCCCTGGATTGGAGAGGGTGCAGGACGGACTGAGGAACCCACCCCATGAACAAATTTCTTGCACTGGGCCTCTAGTTAATAAATAATAATACTAGAAAAAACTCTGTATTTTGCATACTCACAACTGTAAGCCTACTTCCCCCACCCCCCCATCCTATATTTGTCAGAATGAGCACCTTTTATGAAATTTGGTAAAGATTTATTTGATATTTCATTAACCACATATACAAATGGGGAACATCTTTTTATTTTATTTTAAATTTTTATAAGTTAATATTTTGAGAACTTAGATCAAATTGTGTATTTTCCATTAGTCATATGCATAAAAAAATGGTTTCTATTCATGTAAGAAAAATAATAATATGGAATAATTTGATTTTGTTTAACTGGCTTCTGTAATTTATTTTGTATAACCATTGGCTATACTAACATAGAAACCTTCATTTAGAAGATATTAGTTCTCCTGGCTGACACAAAGGACATGCATGGGATCAGTATCTCTTTTTCCTTTTTCAGTGAAATAAAAAACATTGTTCACCATGCAGGTGAAAAATACTCGATGGGAAATGGATACACAATGGCTTATGACTTAAGAAGGAATTGAATAAAGGTTTCACTCTGAGTCCCTACAGTTTTGACCAAGATAAAATATGTGACACACACAAAATCTCAAAGTGCAAATAAACCACCGCCAACCGGTTTGTTACTTGCCTTCCCCACCAAGAAAGATGACTAAGGGCTCACGCTCTAACAAGATTAAGAGGCAAACATTATGTAAAGTGGAATCAGAACTTCTAACTGGCGGGAATAAAGTTTACTGCTGCAGAGAAATCTGAACTTAATTGAACTTTTACGTGATGCCCAATTGGATTTCCAGATAAAAGCGAAAAACTTGCAGACTTTGAATAATTATTGAAGCACAGTGGCCCTGAAGGGCTGGTGTCCTGATTGGTGCTCCCTCCTTTATAAGAAGAAGATCAACTTGGTATCTCCTGTGCCTGATAAAGTGAAATAAAATGCAATTAAACATTTTAAATAGCAAAGGGTATTTATGTCTCCAGATCTGTTTTCAGCTACTCAAGCGTGATGTACTTTTTCCTAAGGCTGAGCAACTGCTGAGAATTGATATTGCGTTCTCCTACCCTGCAAAATCTTTTTTCCCTTTAAGCTTTTAAAACATACTTCTCTGATTATTATAATGCAGGCAAACTAATTACCTCCAAGACTACTTTATCTTTTTTTAATTAAAAGATTAGGTAGCAGATAATATCTGTATTCAGAGAGTTGGCTCAAACATCAAGCATTTAGCGGTCATTCTCCTTATCTTTCTTGGAGATAAAATGGGTTCTGTTGTTGCTGTTGTTTAAAATTATTGTTCCTGCTTTTTGTTATATTTCTGAGCACCTTATCATATTTTATTTGTTAGTCTAAATATCAACGGTGCAATCGATTCAACACTGAGAATAATCTAAATCTTGTCCTTTTCATTTCTCTAAACTTTAGAGAAGCTTTTCATAGGATTATATAAGAGCATATCTCATTTTTAGTGGATTAAATGATTCATAGATGTTTTGCTATTTCCTATCTTTTTCTTCATTTCAAATATGAAAACTCTGGTTGATTTTTAAAAATTCTGATGGACAACTTAGAAATGTTATAGGAACATCCTGTAAGCCTGGGATATTGAGATATTTAAAAGTTAAAGAACTATTAAATATTTATGTTTAGTAAGGCACTTTTCTAGTTGCTTTTGCAAGAGAGTAAATAGAAAGGTTAATAAACACAGGATTTGTGGATTCCAGGCACACCTGGTCTAGTGGCCTCTTCAGTTGAAAGTGGGTCGTCAGGTTTCATTCTGTCCAATAAGAAATAGATCAGCAGCTTTGTGTGGCACAAAGGAAGAATCGGAGCTTTAGTTATAGTCTGGTCTCCAAGAGGTAGTATCGTGACTTAAAATGTATGAAAAAGTGTCCGTTTATTGATCCATTTTCCTATTACACATGACAGCCTCAAGGCCAAGAAATCTTGCTTTTTTTTTTTTTTCTTTCGTATTGTCTCTCTGGGAAGTAGGGGATGCTCCATTACTGTTTGTTTTGTAAATCACTGATGGGCTGACTGAGTAAATAGAAGTAAAGGTCAAGATCCCAGGTGGCCTTGAGCGGGAGTGGCCAGTCCTGAGGCTTTGACTTTCATGCATGTGTGCAAGTCTAGGTGACCAGCAAAATCCCAGTGATGGAGGGGCAGGCACCTGGGGGGAGGGCAGTGTCAGAGAGATGCCATGCAATAGTATTTATGGCAACACGACCTCAGTTAATATGTGGAAAATTTAATCACTGATCTTTAATTACTTATATTAACAAAAATGTATTTTTCAGTGTCCATCTAAAACTTTTTTTTTTCCTGCAAAAAGCTTTATGGTTTCATTGGGTCCAATGCTGGGAGGGGGCTCCAGGGCGGTTGAAGGAATGGCCAGTGGTTTGGGGAGAGGCTCAGGGAGAAGCCAGACACCGGGGGACGCAGAGGGGCCCTCAGAGGCCTCTGGGCCCCAAAGGCTCCCGGTGGGGCTGGGGGTGAGGCTCTGGGGGAGACCCCCCCTACCCCCCCAGCCCGGCCTGGCCCGCAGCCGGCGGAGGGGAGGCAGGTGCGGCCCATCTTCTTAATGAGCTTCCCCTCCTCGCCCGGAAGTGGTTCTGCCGGAAGTGGCTCTACCGGAAGTGGCTCTGCCGGAAGTCACAGAGCTGATGCTCCCCCAGGGCCGGGGTCAGGCCCCGCTCCCAGGCCGGCGGCCGCCATGGCGCCCCGAGAGCCCGTCCCCGCCGGACACGGAGCCCCGAGAGCCCGTCCCCGCCGGACACGGAGCCGAGGAGGTGGGTGCGGCGGAGGCGGCGGGCGGGCTCCGCGGGGAGTGACCGCGGGATGCGGGGCCGTGGGGCGGCCGTGGGCAGTGAAGGTGGGAAACGAGGGTGCCGGCCCGTCCGGAGGCGGTTCCGGAGGTGGTTCTGGAGGCGGTTCTGGAGGTGGTGACAGGGACACGCGGAGAGGCTGCAGCTGGAGGAGAAGGGGCGCCCCTGGGTCTGTCCCCCACCCACTGTGGACGCAGAGGCAGACCCTCCGCCCAGGGCCCGGCCTGGAACAATCTCTTAGTTGTTCAGCTTGACGGTATCAGCTGGCTCTTCCCTCTGACCACAGAGCGTCTTAACTGGAAACCAGTATCACCTGTCACTGAATTACATAGTTTATTCTTCACTAAGGCAGTGTCACATGAAATACAGCGGTACCTCGAGATACACGTGCCCTAACATAGGAGATTTTTGAGATATAAGCCATTGAGGGAGCGGTTTTTGCTTTGAAATACGAGCAACATTTGAGATAGGAGTCATCGCGCGGATCGGCCGGCTGCACACGACCCACCAGTTTACCGCGACTCGAGCGTCTCATAGTTTCCCACGCCTCAAGGTTACGGAACGAATTAAACTCGCATCTCGAGGCACCACTGTATTCCAATGATAGAAATGGCGAGCCACAGGATGGAGAGTTACATTTTTTCTTGGACAGTGAACTTTATTGGTCCTCCAAACTTCTGCTTGGCACATTTTACTCTTTTTTTTTTTTTTTTTGGCTTATTAAAGGGCAAGTTGCTAAAAAAAAAGTTGTATAGGTCAGTACAAAGAAGTCGGAAGCTATAAAGAGAACTCGAAGCAAATAAATTGACATTAAATTGAATAATAACGTCTGTTCAAACCTCTAGTTAGGCAATAGGCATTAACGCTTCTCTTTGAGATATAAGTCCTGGCTGGTGTTGCCCAGTGGTGAGGGCACCAGCCCTTAAAACCAAAGGGTCCTGGGGTTTGATTGCCAGTAAAGGGCCTACACCTGGGCTGTCGGTTTGATTCGTGGCCTTAGTTGCTTGGGGCTGACGATGGATGTATCTCTCTCCCGTCGATGTTTCTCTCTCTCACTCTCTCTTATTCCTCCCCTCCCTCCCACTCTTTCTAAAAATCACTGGGAAAAATATCCTCGGGCGAGGATGAACAAAAAAGGGAATAATATAGGTAAATCATTAAATATTCTTAACATGGCTTCAAGATCGAATAAAGGGTAAAGAAGCCATAACATCAAGAAAAATAAAGGGAAGTTAATGAAGAAGTTTTCCAGAATTAATGTTTTCTAGCCTAAGAGCCTATATAGAGGTGGGCAAAAGGAGGTTTACAGTTGTAAGACAAACAAGTAATACAATGCTTAATAAAACACAGTACAAGAATGAACTACTCTGTGTTTTGCACATCCTCAGCTGCCAGCCTGCGTTTGCCCAGCCCTTTATAAACGCAGCTTCCGGGGCAGGTGACCTTGAGCTTGAAACTTGGATCCGCCATTGGTAGCCCTGCCCCAGTTTCCTATGCTCTGGAATGAGGCTAATGGTGGTGTTTACCTGACAGGGTGTGGTGTAGATTAAACGTGTTTATGCTTAGAAAGTGGTTGGAACAGTGGCTAGCTAGCACATGGTAAATGTTATATAAGCGTACGCCAAGAATAAATAAATGGTAAGTGTGTTTGTAGCTCTTCCGAGATGGTTCTGAGGCCCGTGGTATACAGAAGGCTGAGGGACCACAGCAGAACAAACAAAAGGCCGAGAGTTCTGGGTCATCTGTCTGCAATCCCATTCCCAGTCCCAGCATGCCTCGCGAGCACGAAGTGAGTCTAGAACAGTGTTCACAGGTCTCTACTGATGATGGAGATGTACTGCTACCACTTGCGCCGCTTTTCTTCTCCGTTTCATCCTCATTTTCTGCATCTTTGTTATTTAGGCCGTTTCTGTGGTTTCATCGTTGCTTTGCTATTGTAGTGTGATGCTTCGGGAATGCTTATAAAACGGTGCTGCTAAAAACTCTCCGTATAGTATTTGAACTCTTGGCAGGTAAGATGTTTGAAAGCCTCATAAATAATGAAAAGGTTACCGAGGCAATAAGAAGAGGGATGCTTAGGAGTGGAATGCTTAGAGACTGACAAGAAGGCATCCTGGATATAATTCACTTCGGAGAGCCACGGTTTTCCTGACTCTCATAAAAAATGCAAAGCGATTCTAGACTGAGTGTGATTTTTCAAGGCTGATGCTTTCAAGATACGGTTTGTGATAAGGAGGGGAGCTCATTTATTTATTTATTTATTTATTTATTTACTTATTTAGAGCAGCTCTTTTCTTGCATTAACATTGTCTGAGTATTAAAACATTTTGGACATATAGGACTTAGTCATGAAAAAATACCTGTCAATATTCCTTTAAGCTGAAGTCCCTATGACTCTCTGAAAGTCAAATGCACATAACTTAGACAGTGGTCGGCAAACTGTACTCGCAAGCCACTTTGGCTCGAGAGCCACTGTTTGCCGCACTGTTGACAAATGACTTGGACTCTCGATTCCAATCATTACAGGCTGTAGTTGTTTCTTGTGATTAAGCCCCTATCCCAGTGGTCGGCAAACTCATTAGTCAACAGAGGGGCAAACCGCAGTTTGCGAGCTGCAGGTGGCTCGTGAGCCGAAGTTTGCCGACCACTGACTTAGGCTAAAGAAATGGATTAATTTAGTAAAACTTGAATGCCATTTTCTTCAGTTAACACATTTAATTTTTTTTTGTGTGTGTGTGAGAGCTGGGACAGGTGCTGGCTAGAAGATTTTCAACTACTTTGAAAAATTCTTGATTATTTCTCCATCTCTTTCCATCTGCTGAGTAATGTAAAGCTATGAGCATGTCTTAGTTATTTGTCCACCATCTTAGCAGGTCTAAGTAAACTGTACTTTAAGATAAACTGATTTTGTTTCAGCGAATCTCTACAATCATAAAGTCAAAGATGTCGGCCTCTCTTTTTTTTTGTTCATAAGTTCTTAATCACTGACTATATGTCACACCATGTTCTACTTTATCAATGAAATAAAATGCAAACATCTTAGTTGACTTGTTTTGGTTTCCACATTTTACAGTTTTCCTTAAAATACACTCTTTGCCTGCATTATTCATTCATTTGCACGTATTTAATTAATTCAACGAAATCCTATTAGCACTAAGTAGTTGCCAAGCACTGCTCACTGCTGAGACCACAACAATAGGCAAAACATAAAACGCTGACCTCATGAAACACATTCTGGAGGTGGGGAATTGACAGTATTTAAGAAAAATAAAAATGTACAGTCTTTTGAAAGAGGTAAATGCTATAAAAAAAATAAAGCTGGGAAGAGGAATGGGAGTGTTTCAGAGAATGAGGAAATTGCCAATTTTTTTTATTAATGTGTTACATGTATACATATCTTCCCATTGCCCCCCCCTCCTAGGCATACCCTAATCCCCCAGTGTCTTGTGTCCATTGGTTATGCTTATCTGCATGCATACAAGTCCTTTGGTTGATCTCTTATCTACCCCACCTCTCCTCAACCTTCCTGCTGTAATTTGACAGTCTGTTTGATGCTTTACTGCTCTGTATCTATCCTTTTGTTCATCACTTTATAACGTTCTTTATTATCCACAAATGAGTGAGATCATGTGGTGCTTCTCCTTCATTGACTGGCTTATTTCACTAAGCATAAGGCTCTCCAGTTTCAACCAGGTTGTTGCAAATGGTAAGAATTCCTGCTATTTTATGGCAGCATAGAATTCCATTGTATACATGTACCATAGTTTTCTGATTCACTCCTCTGCTGATGGGCATCTAGGCTGTTTCCAAATCGTAGCTATTGTAAATTGTGCTGCTATGTACATAGGGGTGAATAAATCCTTTCTGATTGGTGTTTCTACTTTCTTAGGATATATTCATAAGAGTGGGATTGCTGGGTCAAATGGGAGTTCCATTTTTAGTTTTTTGAGGAAACTCCATACTGTTCTCCACAGTGGCTGCACCAGTCTGTACTCCCACCAGCAGTGCACGAGGGTTCCTTTTTCTCTGCATCCTCTCCAGCACTTGTCGTTTGTTGATTTGTTGATGATTGCCATTCTGACAGGTGTGAGATGGTATTGCATTGTCGTTTTGACTTGCATCTCTCAGATAATTAGTGACTTTGAACATGTTTTCATGTGTTTCTTGGCCTTCTGTTGTCTTTCGAAAAGGTTCTATTTAGGTCCGTTGCCCATTTTTTTATTGGATCATTTATCTTCCTTTTATTAAGTTGTATAAGTTGGCTGTAGATGTTAGAGATTAAACCTTTATCAGTGATAACATTTGCAAATGTGTTCCCATATACAGTGGGCTTTCTTGTTTTGTTGATGGTTTCTTTTGCTGTGCAAAAGCTTTTTTTTTTTTTAATGTAGTCCCATTTGTTTATTTTCTTTTTATTTTCCATTGCCCTAGGAGCAGTATCAGTGAAGAAGTTCCTTCAGCATATGTCTGAGATTGTGCTGCCTGTGGATTCCTCTAGTATTTTTATGGTTTCCCATTTTATGTTTAAGTCCTATATCCATTTGGAGTTTATTTTTGTGTATGGGGTAAGTTGGTGGTCTAGTTTCTTTTTTTTTTTTTTTTTTGCATGTATCTGCCCAATTTTCCCAACACCATTTATTGAAGAGACTGTCTTGACTCCATTGTATATCCGTGCCTCCTTTGTCAAATATTAATTGAGCATAGTGGTTTGGGTGGATATCTGGATTCTCTATTCTATTCCATTGGTCTATATGTCTGTTGTTGTTCCAGTACCAGGCTGTTTTGATAGCAGTTGCTTTATAATACAGCTTGAAATCTGGTATTAAGATCCCACCTACTTTATTCTTCTTTCTTGGTGTGGAAATTGCCATTTTAAGTAGTGTTGCCCGGGAAAGACCTAACAGGAAATGTAGCATTAAGGGAGCGGAGGATGGTGTGGGCTGGGGGCGCTAAAACAGCTGTTGTAAGGCTGGGGAAAGCTGGCATCTGTAAGGGCCAGCAGAGGGACCGATGTCTGGAGCCATCTGAGGAGAGTGGAAAGTAGTAAGATGTGGGTCCAGAGAAGGACGAGGGGCCAGATCATGTAAGGAATGAGAAGCCATTGCAAGGACTTTGGCTCTTACCCAGAGAGGGAGGCGTGGCTTTTGAAGGGCTGCTCAGGAGAGCATCATGATTTGACTGCAGCCTTGAAAGGATCTCTTTACTCACTGTGTTGCCGGTACATAGAATGGGAGCGAGAGCAGTGGTGGGCAGGGAGTCAGGAGGCCATTGCAATGATCCAAATAGAGATGATGGCAGCCTAGACTACGGGGTGGGGATGGCTTGGATGAGCACTTTAGTTGAGGCTCCAGTTCCTAGGATTTGCCAAGAAAAAAAATTAAGACAGGAGGAAAGGCTGACAGTATGCCTTTCGGTTTGAGCAGCTACCAGAATGGGGTTGCCCTTAATGGATAAGAGAAAAGCACCAATAGGATCTGGATTTGAAGGGAATGTCAAGAGGTTAATTTTGACGTTAAATATGAGATCCCTATTTGCTATATCAGCAGAGATGACTGCTTTAATGTATAATTTTTATAAGATAACAAGGTATCAAAAAAAGCTCAGAGAAGTTTGGTGATGAATGTAACATGCTTGATTTTCACTCTTTCAGAGTTGACCCTCTTGGGAAACAGAGTTATGCCGCTGGATTAGGCTTTGCTAATGGACTGACTGCTACTTACAGTTCTCTGCTCACATGCATGTACATAGCAGCGTGACTCACAACAGCTAAAAGGTGGAAGCAACCCACCTTCGGGTAAACAAAGGTGGTATTGCAGACTCTGGAATACTATTAAGCCTTAAAAAATAAGAAAAAGATGAATGAACCTGGAAGACATTATGATAATTGAAATAAGCCAGTTATAAAAAGACAAATGCTATTTGATTCCACTTACATGAGGTACTTATGGTAGTGAAATTCATAGAGACAAAAAGTTCAATGGGTGTAGTTTCAGTTTTGCACGTTGAAAAGAGTTCTGGAGATTGGTTGCACACTATGCTGAACAGTTGTCAAGACAATAAGTTTTGTGTTAGGCATATTTTGCCACACACAATTTTCCACGTTGCTGCTGCTATTCTCTGTTACAAGTCCATGCTAGACATCTCCTCTCTTCTTCATTCTTCTAAGTGCCTTCTGGCACACGATTGTGCCAGACCTAGAGTTCAGAGCCCGCAAGATTTGTGGCTAGAGAAAGGCCAGAATCAATAGGTGGGAGTCGGCATCTAATTCAATATCAGACATCACTGGTCCCAGAAAATGCCTGACACAGACTGATCACCCCCTCCTGGGTGCAGAGTTTTCATTTTATTTCCAGGCTCTCTCTCCCTCCCTAGATCTTTTTTTCATCACTTTTGGTTTCACCATCCCTGCGCCCCTCAGCTTCCATCCCCAAAGCAAAGCTGTCCTGGGGAACTCTGAAGCTCCCCTAACTTTATTTTGTAGCCCATGCCCTGGAGGCCTCCCCATTTGTATTCAAAGAGTCTATTAAGATATTTCCCCCAGGAATTATGAATTCCAAATGAATTATAAGTTCCAGATGAATTTCTAAATGAGAATTATTACCCTTCTTTAGTATGCTGAATATGCTTCAGTAGGCTTTAGCATAAAATATTAGTATTTTTTTCTTCATACTACTCACGAAAAATAGGAAATCATACTATGCATCTTGTAGATTAAATATTGAAGAAGTCTTTTTTAATGCAAGGATATATCAAACGTGACAGGTATAACTTTTTATTGCTATATGTGCATAACAAAATGCATAAATACAGTCTTGGCTGAAGCTCTCAGTTGAGCTACAAACTATCCCATTTTGATTTGTAATTGCTTGAAGTTCAACTTGAAGTGCAATGGCTTCCTCAGTGGTTTCTGGAAGACGGTTGCTTCCTCCGGTCTTCTGCACAAATTGTCCACCACGTTTTACTGGTAACACACCCGAGGCTTGATGCTCCCGTGTTCTGCACTTTCTGACTCGGTTGCAATATTCGCTCAACACATTTGCTGCCCTCAGTACTGGGGCCCGTCCTTGTGTGTCCCCTCTCTGGTGCCCCTTGAGGTGAGCCTGTGCGTGTGGCACTCTGGCCAGTGCATGCTGACCCTGAGCAAAAATTCTGTAGCCCCACATGTGTTTTTTGCTGCAGAAAATGTATTTCAGACGAGGGTTCCTTGTTTAGGTGCAGCGACACATGTAAGTAACCAAGAAGCCGCTGACCCAGAGCCAACAGGTGCAGTGAATGAGAACTACGTCTTTGCTATCTTGAGCCATTGGGACTTGGTTAGCAAAACGAGTGAAAGCTGAGTTACCTCAACTCTGAGCTGTAGCTCTGCATCTGGCAACTGCTTTGGATTCCCCCTTACCAAGGTGATGGCCCGTTTTATAGGCTCTGGTTTAAACAGGAAGAGCAAATTCCCACTTAGGTACCAACAGGGCTTTCAATATATTTTTTATGCCTGTTGTATATTTAGACATCTATTTTGGGTCTGCGGCTCAAAAATGTAATGTTTATATTTTCAATCCAACTATGCAAATAGCTTTACAAGAGAATTACCCGCTGATGGCTTGAGTTGTCCATTCTATGTAATGAATCCTCTGATCTCCTACATGGGTAGCATGGTGCTAGTTATAATCAGTCCCTGAGGGTGATGAGAACACGGTTTCGCAAATAGTTTTCGGTGTCCTTTGGTTCGGGCGAAAAACCTTGGATAAGTTATCAGTAGCCACGGAACAAAAACCTTTGTATTGTTCTGCGGTTTCATATATTCATTTGCTTCAGGCTTAGAGGGTACAAGGCAGGACTCCAAACTGATAAAACTCCTTTCCTCTACCCGGTAGGCAGGCCCCTTCCCCACACAGACTGCCTTAGCCTGGGAAGCCGCAGAGCGGTCAGATACACTTGGGCTCAAGCACTTTTGCTTCAGACAACAAATTAATGTCCTCAACTGAGACATTAAACAAAAGATACTGTTTTGCAAATAAAACATACTATGATTCAGCCTCAGTAAAATCCGTGAGCTGGTAAGGTAAACATGTCTTAAAAAAAAAACACTAAAGTTATCTCGCATGGGATTTGTATCCTCTCTGTTCCATCAAAGCCTCTCATTTTTTCAAATTGATGCTAAGATAACTGTTTTCATTGCTCCTCTGCCATGTTTCCTATCGGCCGCTATAATCTGCGTTGGCATCTGTGGCCGGGCGCTCGCAGAGGTCTGTTTCCACCCGGCGCCTGGGTTTTGCACCAGATGCCCTGGCTGCTCTAGCCCTTCCTCCCCGCCGTTTGTTCACTTCGCGGTGCCGGCCCTCTGTGCGCTGCGCCCCGTTACTGCAGCTGCTGTGCTGCTGAGCTTGACGTTTCCACCTCCTCTGTCTTACGTATCTGTTCTGACCACGAGCTCACCATTCTTCAAGTCCTGTTATTTTGCTTTATTCTGCCAGGCTTGGCGAAGCAACCTGTCCCCCGTGATTCTGTAATTCTGAACTACACGGCTAATAGCTGGGCTTCAGGATAAGAAGTCCAGTTACTTTCAAAGGATTTCAGGACACCTCACTTAAAAATAACCCGCCACCACACATATGAACATAGTTAAATCCTTACTGCTGAAAGTATTGCGTATGTCCTATTTTTTCTCCCATTGACCTCTTATAGCCCAACCCTACCCCCTGCCCCGGGCCTCCACCATCCTATTATCTGTGTCCACGGGTTATACATACAAGTTCTCTGGTTGACCTCTTCCCACTCACACCCACTCCTCCTTTCCCTGAGATTTGACATTGATTTCAGAGAGGAAGGGAGAAAGTGAGAGAGAGAGATAGAAACAGCAATGATGAGAGAGAATCATTGATCAGCTGCCTCCTACAGACCCCCCTATTGGGGATCAAGCCCTCAACGCAGACAGGTGCCCTGACTGAAAATCTGTGACCTCCTGGTTCATAGGTTGACACTCAATCACTGAGCTACACTGGTGGAGCAAGGCACCTCACTTTTTAATGAGGAACAAACAAAAACAACTCAGAAAAATGATTCTTTCAGAAGACAATTCAAATTATAAAAAAAAAAAAAAGCTTTGTCTCTTTATGATACTTTCTTGTGTTTTACTCGAACGCTTGCCTCAATGGAAGTTCTGAAGCTACTGAGATCAGTTTAATGTCACCTTGGGTTTTTGGCTTTCAAGATATTTTTCCTTAATGCATGTGGTTAACACACAGAGTATCTGGTTTTACCAAAAAAGATTATTTCACAACTAAGGTTTCTCTGAGGATTATAAAACTTGATTATTGATGGGTAATTCTAGAGTTGAAAAAGCAATTATTGCTGGGGAGTTTATTTATTTGCTGATTTATTCTTTTAATATATTTGTTCAGTGCTTAGATATCATTGATACTGCCTGTGAATCTGCAATGTTCCTTAATCTGAAATATTATTAAAAAGTAACTCATGATATATTTGGCTCATTTTTTATATATATTATACGCTTATATAGATTTTTACACATAGGTATACATATGTAAATAGATATTTTATTCCTAGAGAGCTAAAAATTACAAATTCCCTATTTAGACCTTAAATTTTCAACATAATTTTTAATGTTATATTTCCAGCTTTTCATGGATAATTATTTAATCTTGCACATTTCTCTTGCAATAGAATGAATTATTTCAATAGAGATTATGCACTTAAAATCACTATTGAAATATATCAAAAATATAATCTCACAGTTTATATTGGTCCAGATTCTAGAAGCAACTGGATGGTTCTGACTCAGTGTCTCCTTTGCATTCACACTAGTGGCTGGAGCTGTATCCTCTGAAGGCTTGACTGCAGCTGGAGGGTCTCTTTCCAAGAAGCTCACACACATGGTTGGCAGTTGGGTTGGAGTGGTGGCTGAGGACCCCCCTCTTTCTTCTCTTGGCCCCTCATCCTACAAGGCAGAAGAGTCTGGACTTCTCTACATTGTGGCTGGACTCTGTGTGAGAGAGAAAGAAAGTGGAAGAGACAGAGACAGAGACATTAAGACTGAGTGACAAGACCGAGATAGGATAGAGAGTAAGAGATAGAGATGATAGATAGATAAAATCTAAGATAGAAAACTAGTCCAGTTCATTACTGAGGGCCCATCTCTTCTGCTTTATTTAATACTTAGAAACAAGCCGGCAAATCCAGTGCCCACTCCAAAAGACTGGGTTACCTAGGATTGCATATCTGAAGGTGGGCATCACTAGAGGCCATTTTATTTCATTTTATTATTTTTTAATCCTCACCCAAAGATATTTTTCCAGTGGTTTTTAGAGAGAGTAGAAAGGAGAGGGAAAGACAGAGAGAAAATAGATGTAAGAGAAGCTCTTTGATGGGTTGCATCCTGCATGCAACTTGAGCAGGGAAGGAGCCTGCAACTGAGGCATGTGCCTTTGACCACAGTTGAACCTGAGACCCTTTGGTCTGCAGACCAACACTCTATCCACTGAGCCAAACTGCTTAGGGCACTAGGGGCCATTTTAGAGACTTCCCTCCAAACTCATCCATTGCAAATAGTCGAAAACTACACAAATTTAGCTCAGGTCAGAAGACTTTGTGTTCTCTTCTGGAAAACAAGCAGGGAGTCAAATTATGCATGGTGAGAAGCTCCTAGAAACAAAAGAAGCCAGCATCTTTCTGTCTGTGGATACAACTTTCCCCATCTCTGCTTCTCTTTTGGTGTCCAAGTGCATATGGGCCTCTAAAATAATTCCAATATATATTTTCAAATTGAACACCAAGAGGGACCAACTTTAATTGCTTTTTTCTAATTCAAATCTCGGATAAGGAGACTCTCATAAGCCCCATGGATATTCAGCCAACTCTGTGTGCGGGCGGGTGGGGTAGGTGAGTGCTCATTGTGGGCATGGGGAGAAGGAAATGGGGAAGTGACCTCAAAAGGGAAATATAGGTCACTTAATTAAAAGAACTGGCTGACTTCAATATCATGCAGGTCTGAGATTTTACATTTTATATGGTTGCCAAAGCTAACAATTTTTATTTTTCCTCAATTGTAATAACTCTGCAAAAGTAATTTGTCTTAACTTTATTATTATGCTCCTTTCCTGATTTCATTAAGTTTTCGAAAGTAACAGACAAAATGCAAACAAGTAATGAAACAAGCTGCTGTCCAGACAGATCATGTGGTGCTTTAAGGCAGAGCTCTTACATGTCTGTGAAATTTCCAAAATATTCCTTATCAGGAAATGTGTAAAAGCCACGTTTTGTACAAAAGCTATTTGAGGTATGTCCATGCCCAAGAAAGGAAAGTGTAGGTTGTTTAAAAGCTGTATATTGTAATAGATACCTTTATTTTTCAATTATACACTGAGTGGCCAGATTATTATGATCTCTGAATGTATAATAATCTGGCCGCTTAGTGTGTGTGTGTATGTATGTATGTATATCTATATATCTATGTATCTATTATATATATGTATCTATTTATCTATATCTCTCTATATGTGTGTGTGCGTGTATATATATACAAATTTATATATATGTGTGTGTGTACACACACACACATATATATATATATATATATATATATATACATACATATATATATATATATATATATATGTATATATTATAGGATTATAGGTCTGGTACATGAATTTGTGCATGGATGGGGTCTGGCCAGCCTGGCCAGGGGGAGGCGACATGGGTAGTTGGCTGGCGTACCTGCTGGTAGAACTCCTGATCAAGGGGACAATTTGCTTATTTGCCTTTCATTATATAGAATATATACCGAGTGGCCAGATTATTATGTGTTCAGAGATTGTAATACTCTGGCCACTCAGTGTAAAAGCAGTGCATCTTCTTTATTAAATATCCAGACAAAAGGAAAGTGAAAATCCCTCCTAAACCCACAAGCGAGGATAATTACCACATCCATTTTGGTGCAGAGCCTCTCAAACTTCTTTTCATTGAATATTTTCCAAAGGCAAATATAACTAAATATAGACATACACAATTATTTTTAATGGCTACACTGTATTCCTTTGTATGGCGTCTCATAACATTTCCAGATTTCTATTGATAGACTTTTTTCTATTTTTTTTTGCTTCTAATTATTCTCCATTATCAATAGAATACTTTCGGGCTACATCTTTGAGCACTCATCTGATTATCACTGCATATTTTTAGCAGTGGGATCGCTGGGTGAGTGAATATACACTTGAATTTGGAAGCAGATTGCCAAGTCATCCTCCAGCAAGCTTGTGCTGCAGCGGGTAACTCTACCTACAGTCTTGCAGGGTCCCTGACTCCCTTCCCTTCCCTCCAGCTAGCTGTTTTCCCTCTCAGCAAAGATGTCAGGCAAAGGTGACATGTCATTGTTGTTTAATGTGCACCTAAAATCTTACCCTTGCCAAGCCGTGTGGCTCAATGGTTAAGTGTCAACCTATGAACCAGGAAGTCACAGTTGGATTCCTGATCATGGCACATGCCTGGGTTGTGGGCTAGCTCCCCAGTGTGGGGTGTGCAGGAGGCAGCCAATCAATGAGTATGAGATTAACTGAGAGTTTGTCAGATATGGCTTTTGTTATGTTGAGGTACCCAATTTGTTGACTTTTTAAGCCATGAATGTATGTTGTATCGTATCAAATATGATTTCACTCATATGTGGGATATAAAATTGAAAGCAATACATGAGTAAAAAAGAAAAACAAACAAAAACTCATAGACACTGACAACAATATGGTGTTAACCAAAGGGCAGGGGAATTAGGGTTAGGAAAGGCTAAAAGGGGTTAAATATATGGTGTCAGAAGATGATTTGCCTTTGGATTGTGAGCACAATGCAGCGTACAGATCATATATCATACAAATGTATGCTTGAAAGCTATGTAATCTTATTAACCAATGCCACCCCAATAGATTTAATAATTAAAACTAGTACAGAGAATTCAGGGGTTGGATGAATAGGGCAGAAATAATTGATGGTTACTTGATAGACATAGTAAGGACAGCACAGAGCATACTTCCTTGTGATTCCTATCACTTTGGAGAACACTGTTTTAATCTTTGATTTGCTAATTAATTATGGAGAAATTAGTCATGCTATCATACTCAGGAGGTCACTGGGCTGCACATGTAACTCGGTTTTATATGAAGGAAGCGAATAAGCAACAATTAAAGTGATATCAAAGCAGAGTTTTTATTCTTCAAAATGTAGTTCATTAACGACCAATGAAGCTATTCCGCTAATGTCCTGTATCAACTTAATGCCCATCAGAATTTCAGCATACCCCTGCAATTGTCACCCCAATTACCGACTCAGGTCATCAAGGAGAGGGTGAATTTTTATGTTCATCTTATTGGAAAGGCATCACTGTGTGTATTTTATTTTAGACAAGAAAATAGCTAAGTTCAAAATCTTTTTCCACATGGCCTTTGATGGGCTGCCTTATCTCTACCCTAGCCTTTGACCTTGTAGTTTGGTATCCATCTTTACCCTTCTGAGAATGAAAGGCAGCTCTAGCCATCCTGACAGCAGGACAGCAGAGGTAAATATGGACCATGGGACCACACTGGGAATTTTGGTTTTCTTACTTAGTAGCCTGACTTGACACTTCACCTTGATCCTAGAAAAGCCGGTCAGATTCCACCGTGGACAAATTACTAATTTACATTCAATAAAGTGTATCCAGAGGCCCCAGAGGTAGATGTTTACATTGCCTTCCTTCCTTCCTTCCTTCCTTCCTTCCTTCCTTCCTTTTTTCTTTCTCTTTCTTCAATATGAATGTTCTAGGCATTCTGTTTAGATTATTTCCAATAAATGCATGTTTTCAATGAGCTATATTACCTTAGATCTAAGTATTGAAAGATAACTTCAAGATGATCTAGACCCTGTACACTGAATATGCATTCCAATTTTCAATGCTTGAAAAGTAAATTATCCATTAAGATACACTTGGCATCTTATTTTCATGAGAATCTATGTTAGGTCTTGAGTTAGGGGATGATTAATGGAAGTTCTTTATGTGCTGTATGATTTTAGCTTAACAATATTAAATTAATGGTAACCTAACCAAATGGTGTTTATTAGGATAGATATTGAAGAATCGTTCAAACAGTGTCATACATCTGTTAGATTCTTTTATAAAAATACATTTTTCCAAATAATTTATATATAATTTAAATGAAAAGTAGCACAAGAAGAATTATAATGCAAATGAATCATTATTTGTTCCTTCCCTTTCCTGGAAATTACTTTAAATTTTGTAGTAGAGATCTTTTTAAGTATTATCTTCATGTATGAAAACAAAGCTACAGAACGCCTGCTCTGAAAAACAAACAGAATGCACTACTTCTACTGATTTTTTACAAATTTAACTTCCCTAAGTAACTGATTAGAATTTACCTCTCTTACATTCCTACTCTCCACATATAAATTTATATCCTCTTCGGATAAAAGTCTAGAGTAAATGTTACCATCATTCTATCCTTTTAAGTACTATATAAGTTTGAGTCATTTTCCACTTGGTTTATATTTCATTTGTGTACAACTTTTTATTTTTCCAAGTTAATATTTGTCTGATTTTTTCATTTGCTTCGTTTTCCGTGTTCTTAATTGATTTATTTTGAATAACTCAGAATTATTAATCTTCATTCCTCTGTAGTCACGCCCCCTTCCCTCGTTCCCTGACATGGTTTGTGGGCTGTTACCCTCCTCTTGTTCTCTTTGCCCTTGTGGGGCTTATACAGTCTTATTCTCTTGACTGTCATTGTATCCTGGTTCTGGGGAGGCAGAAGAGATAAGAACGTTATTAATGTCCTGTGATTAACATAAATTTCCGTGCCACATTCTTTCAACATTTTACCAAGTATTCATATCAGTCTACAAGGTTGCTGTTAATATCCCCTCTTCTATATGGAAGAAGACAGGAGTTGGGGAATATTAAGTGACTTGATCATTCGAATTTGTTCACAGGGCAGATGTGGGATTTCAAAGCAGACCGTGGTCTCCAGAGCTTCTCTCACACCACCACCCCAGATTCTCAATAACGTGGCGGCCCTTGAGCGCCCTGGAAAGCTTCTTATCAAAACATCATCTTAATTTTTGTGATGTTTTCCAATTAGTTTAATTATTGATCAACCTCCTCTAAGAGTCAATCTGATAAAGACAGAAAAGAGAATATGTAATGGCATGTCTGAGTTCCAGCATGTTAAAGAATTAGTGACAACGTCCCCAGAGAAGCCAGAAGAACGGAGGGAATAGAGCAGGACTTGGGGATTGTGTCCTCCGATCAAAAGATGGCTAGTGACACTGGGCCATCATTTGAAAATGAAAGGAAAAATAAACCTGCATGTGCCCAGGAGAAGAATTTAGAGCTAACATTACAGGAGTTTATTTTGCTAGCCAAACTTGATTTCTGTTGTCTTTAAAATCACATAGCGGGTGAAGAGTATGTAAGAAGCAGATGGGAGGTATCAGGGCTTAATTACAGCACTTGATACAGTACATTAGAAAGTGTCAGGTAAAAATTAATTAAAATTCATGTCTCTCAAAGTACAGTTGCCTTCACTGAAGACAACTGAAGATAAACATATCTTTTAAAGATGATAGTTTCCCTGCTGAAGTAAAGAGTATTTCTATAAACAAATTACAGGAACACCTTTAAGCTACCATGGATATCTTCATTACACTAAGGGACACATTAATATTTAAGGATGCGAAACAATTTTATATAACCCTGGGATATAAAAGTAATGAGAGATGCTTAGAGTGTCTTGTTGAAAATATTCAATATGTAACTAAGAAATATATGATCGAATACATAAAAATGAATATTTAAAATGTAAGCCTCTGCTTCAAACTGACATCATTTACGTAGTTTAATTTAACTGATTATAAATCAACATTTTGTTACATCAACTTCAAAATGCCAGCAGCTGATGTGTTACTTCACTCCAGAAAGCAGAATTGAAACAGATTCGTAAGTCAAGGTAGCCACCGCAGATAGATCAGTACATGAGTGACCACAGCCTCATAAGCGATTACAATGATCGGGTTAGGAGGAAATTCTAACTTATTTTGCAATGGAGAAGCTGAACGCAAGGAGATGGCTTAATTCTTCCAGGCTCAAGGTTATCAAATAACCAGTGGTTTTTCTGCGGACTCTTATTTTAATAAGGCATGGCTTTCTAAAGGAATCATTTATCAGGAACAAGTTTAAAATGGCACTCGTAGCTAGTATCTGAAGATGTGGCTTTTATCCATACCCTTTGGGAAATGGTGGAGAGGACATATAAATGCAAATTTTCCATTTATGTTTCCCTTAAAAGCATATTATTTCTTTTTCTAAGAGAATTTCCTGGCTGGAACGTTACAGAAATTACATAGTGGGGGAAGAGAATGTAAAAAGCAGGTGGGAGGTGTCAGGGCTTAATTACAACACTCGGGAGCAGTGGTGAGAAGAGACACTCTTATTCCATCAGCAGACATTAGTGGGATCCTGCTCGTACTCGTCTGTCCAGGCTGGGGGTGGAGGCTGAGCTAGCACCTCTGGTCTCTGATGGAGCACTCATTTCAGTGCAGAGCCAGGCTTTACTGGTATATTATGCTGGTAGCAGGTAATGTAATTACTGTTCTTCTTATTTCTAATGGCCATGCTTTATGGTGTTCACACTAGCTCTCACATAATTATTTGGACATTGTACACATGTAGTATCACTCGACAGCCATGGCTGTGCAACGTGGTTCCTTAGCAACTGCACACCTACTTTGAAAAGGCAAAGAAAACATCCTGAGATGCTCTAAGACAGTGGCTGGCAAACTCATAGGTCAACAGAGCCAAACATCAACAGGACAACGATTGAAATTTCTTTTGAGAGACACATTTTTTAAACTTAAACGTCTTCTAACGCCACTTCTTCAAAATAGACTCGCCCAGGCCGTGGTGTTTTGTGGAAGAGCCACACTCAAGGGGCCAAAGAGCCGCATGTGGTTCGTGAGCTGCAAGACAACGAGTCCTTATCAAGAAATATAGGGTAATACAGCATAATGTAAAAGAACATTTTTCTGGAGCTGGTTTACCTGAAACCTCTTACCCAGGTGTGCTGTGTGTGTGAACAGGGCAGGAGGAGGGCCAGGTCCCAGGTTTGCTGCCAGCCACCCTAGTGGCACATTATTCTGAACTAAAATGATTGGAAAGGACATTCTCTAGGCTCCAGGTGCTCCCTGTTTTAGAGGATCCACTTTATAATGCATCAAATATATAATGATGTAGCACTCCCATATTGACTGTTCTATAAAATTATGGGAGATTATGCTGAAAGGGCAGAACTTCTCAGAGGCGCTCAGAAGCAACATTCATCCCACCCGCTGCCTGTGTAACCCGTCTCTGTGGTGCATACCTTCCCTTCTCCTGGCTGAGCTCTTAGACCCCAGAACCCATCTGCTTACTCTGCGTTGGTCCAAAGTCCTCTAGTCATTTTGTTCAAAGAATGACCTCATGTAGCAGGAATGAATATGTCCATCCCAACGTGATGCTCAACCCAGACTTCAGAATCAGAGGCTCTCCCTTTGTCCAGATGTGGTCACAGTGCATGGTCTACTGCTGCTCTTGTGGTATCATGTCTGAACTCCCCGGAAACCCTGGTGCCAGGTCCCTGCTGCTGAGCCAACTGGATGCACCAGGGCCCTCCTCGGCTGCCCACTACTCTAGACCAGGTTCTGCATCCCACAGCTCTTCTCACCATGGCCTCGCTCTGACTCAAGCCTTCTTGGAAGGGGACCATTTCAAAAATATCCCCAAACAGGCATCTAAGCACTCTACTCACACATTCATTTGTCATCATCCTGATGGGTAGAGTTACTTCCTAAAAGCTGTCCCTGTTTTGCCATCACGAGAAACTTTAATCACCAAAATGTAGACATCTTTTTAAGTTGTGAGTAGGCTAGAAGTGCTCTGTGCTTCCAAAAACTCAAGGTCATACATGTTTGATAGCCCAAGCCCTAAGAATTTATACCGAAGTCAACACGACTCATTGGAATACAGAGTTAGTGTGGAGGAAGTAGGCCCTACCATGAAAGATATGCACTGTGAAATCAGATTAAATCAGATTAAACTGGATTAAAACAAGTCAACTCTGTCTGTCTGTCTTTCTGTCTGTCTGTCTATAAAATCTCCTAGATGTAAGATTAGACAATATCATGAGAATTAAATAAAATGAGAAGTGAGGACAAGTGGAAAGTATGAGCAGAAACTTAAGAAATAGCCAGGGTTGCCTGGCCAGTGTGACTTAGGGTTGATTTGTTAACCAGGAGGTCATGGTTTGATTCCAGGTCAGGACACATATCTGGGTTGTGAGCTGGATTCCCAGTGAGGGGTTTGCAAGAGGCAACTGGCCTATGTTTCTCTCTCATCAATATTTCTCTCTGTTACTCTCCCTTCTTCTCTCTAATAAAGATATATATTTAAAAAAAATATAGCAGGGTAAATTTTAGTACACAAAATATGTCAGCACAGTTTCCTCAAAGCTGAAGTGCATATAATAGTTACTCATTAATTATAGCATGGTCATCATTATTTCTGGTACACATAACTGGTCATTGCAAATGCTGCACGATGTATTTGTCTCCATTTTATATTCGGTTTTCAATTCTACAGAGGCTATCATGAGAAGATAGAAATGAGTGGATTTCGAAATGAGAATGGATCAATCAGGATGAGGGAGCTATGTTGATGGATAATAAAGTGCAGCCTGAACTAGAAAATAGAAAAGCCCAAGGAACCCAATAAAAGCAGGCAATGTAGATGGAGAAATAAATTACATAATTACTTCTACAAAAATGTAAACATTTATAAAATCACTAGAGGCCTGGTGCATGAAATGTGTGCAGGTGTGTGTGTGTCCCTCAGCCCAACTTGCTCCCTCTCCAATATGGGACCCCTTGAGGGATGTCTGACTGCCTGTTTAGGCCCCACCCACTGGGATGGAATCTAAACGGGCAGTTGGACATCTCTCTCACAGTCCAGGACTGCTGGCTCTCAACTGCTCACCTGCCTTCCTTCCTGATTGCCCCTAACTGCTTCTGCCTGACATCCTGATAACCCCCTAACTACTCCCCTGCCAGCCTGTTTTCCCCTAACTGCCCTTCCCTGCAGACCTGGTTCCCCCGAACTGTCCTTCCCTGCAGGCCCGGTTGTCCCCAACTTCCCTGTACTGCTGACGTGGTCACCCCTAACTGCCCTCCCCTGCAGGCCTGGTCCTTCCCAACTGCCCTTCCCTGCTGTCCTGATTGCCCACAACTGCCCTCCCTTGCAGGCTTGGTCCCTCCCAACTTCCATCCCCTGTTGGCCATCTTGTGGCAGCCATTTTGTGTCCACATGGGGGCAGCTATCTTTGACCACATGAGGGTAGCCATCTTGTATGTTGGAGTGATGGTCAATTTGCATATCACTCTTTTATTAGCTAGGGTAGGGGCCTGGGGCTAGGCTGGTCTGCCCTGAAGGGTGTCCCAGATCAGGGTGGGGGTTCCCTTGAAGTGAGGGGCCTGTGGTGGTTTGCAGGCCAGCCATACCTCCCAGCGACCCAAGAGGAGACCCTGGTATATGAGATTCATTTATATTCATTTATATTCTATAATTGAAACTTTGTAGCCTTGAGCAGAGTCCAGGGCCGGCCAAGGCTGTGGAAGCTTGGCTTCCTCCATTGTCAGAGGCAACTCAGGTCTCCTGCTCACTTTGTGGCTCCTGCCATTTTTGTTGGAATTTATTTATCTTCTGTAATTGAAACTTTGTAGCCTTGTGTGGAATCCAAGGCAGGCCAGAGTGTGCATGGAGCTTGGCTTCTTTCATTGTCAGGGAAACCCAAGCCTCCTGCTTTATGTAGCCGCAGCCATGTTGGTTGGGTTAATTTGCATACTCGCTCCTGATTGGCTGATGGGTGTGGGTTGTGGGTGTAGCAGAGGTATAGTCAATTTTCATATTACTCTGTTATTAGATAGGATTGTAGGAGAGGAAGGAAGTATTAAGGGCAAACAACTTGGATGATTTTTGGTTTTGTTGGCATTACTATTATTATTACGTGGCAACTAATTTTTGTTGAATTGTTAACACAAGCTAAGCTACTCAATGTATGTTATCTCACTTAATCTTTGAGGGAGAAAACATTTGTTAAATTCTGATAGGCAGATGAAAGTTCTGAAGTCTAATTCACCCAATATCACACAGGATTCAAGCTCAGCACTTTAAAAAATTTATTTTTATTGATTTCTGAGAGAGAGGAAAAGGGAGAAAGACATAGAAATACCAATGATGAGAGAGAATTATTGGATTGCATGCCCCCTCCTGGGGATCTAGCCCGAAATCCAGACATGTGCCCTGACCAGGAATCAAACCATGACCTCCTAGTTCATAGATCGAGGCTCAGTGACTGAGCAATGCCAGCTGAGCCCTACACTGGTTTTAAAGCACCTTTTAACCATTACACTATTTATATTATTCCTGAGTCCTAAGTAATCTTTGCAACATGTGCATGCCCGCATTTAATGTACAGAGCAGAGACACTGACACTTTAAAATGTATCCTGCTTTGGCCCAGAATTAGGTATAAAATAGTAACGCCTTTCACAGTGGCTCCTTTGATGTGACCTGACATGGGAGAATTTCAGTGATACATCATTTATAGGCTCTGATACTGAGGAAGCTCCAATCATCATCATCATAATGATACTACTGAAATGGATAATTGACCTTATAAAATGTATGAATAATAACATTTAGAAAACTTTACTGCGCTTGTTGATCCTAACACGGTCTAGAAAAACACTGTGCTTGATGCTTTAAAAAGGTCCCCAGACGTGCCCCTCCCGCCCCCATACTCGCTAAATGTTATCGTCCATAGCCCTTCTTGAGAGAATTTCGAGAGCATTAGGACATGAACTCAGTTCAGAAAATGTTATTACTGAAGTTACTAGAGGAATTTGGTTTTGATGCTTATTCTCTGGTAATATTTTCCCGCAGGAGCTGGAGGGCTGCCAAGCCCTCTGCACAGGCCTTCTTTTCCTGGTCTGCTCATAGTGGTATTAATTTACCCCATTTGTCAGGGAGGAAAAGGAAATGGAGAGAAATGTATGTGAAAAGCAAAATGCTTAACCCAGGTAACGCCGGAACTCAACATTAAGTATCAGTCTGTTTAAAAATGAGGAATCAATAGGAAACGATTTGATCTGTGTAATTGGCATTTGCTCATTACATGGAATCACACTTCCTTTTCTGTCCTGAGCCCCATCCTCGATGCTCTCAGTTCCGCAGGTCTTTATTTGGTTCTGCCTCCTGAGACCCACGGGATAAGACGTTTCTAATCCGAGCGACCTGCTCCACCCCAGCCACATCACCCGTCAGTCCTGTGTGAGATGAGACCTGTTGCCACATAAGCTGGAGTGACAGCTGATATTCAGAGGAGGGTACATGGAGCCCCCACGTCACCGGGATAACTCTCTCAATTGCTGTAAAGCATTGAACCATACAAGCAATTCATTGTCGGTTAGAAGCAGTCAGTTGTGGCAAAGAATGTTTAAATAAGCATGGACCACGCACAGTGGCCCTAAGCAGATAGCATGTACAATGGGAACATTATTTGACAATTTTACCCGTCCTAATGGAAATACAAAGCCAACATTTGTGAGAGCTACCAGAATTTGTAGAGGTCTATTACCTAAAATGTGAAGACAAAAAAGAGTTTCTTCCCTCAAGTTTAGCTCCATCTACTAGCGTTGGTAAATATGTAGAGCCCTGACTATACAGATTTCTATCCATTTTAATCAGAGACTGTTTATGACAAGGTGGCTTTGTTTCCTTCATTTGGCGGGAAAAACATGAATGGAAGAATTATAGGATGTCATTTTAAATTTAACATCATTTTAGAGCTCTCGTTTCAAATGAAAAGCTAGATTAAAATGCACAATCAGCTAAAATGGTCCAATGTAAACAACTCTGATTTTTTTTCTGACTTGTTTATCAGAAAGTGTTCAGCAATATTTTAGGTGGAAAATCTTACCAGAAATATAATACCAGCCTTTAGGGAAATATATTGATCTGCTTAAAAAAACCCAAAAATATAAATGGTAAATTGAATGCTCAGAACCGTAATTCATCTACAATTTGGAAAGGGTCAAGAATCAAGAAGTGAAGTTGTACTTGATTCGTTTCTCTGCTTGCAAGCTGTGAGGAATGAGCCGTGGACAGCCCATTGGATGGCAGGATGTCTAAATGAATCCAGGTCCCTCTGAGTTAGCAACTGAAGAGCAAAACTGCAAGCAAACCAGCAGCAAACTCACCACAGTGCAAAACAACATTTCTTAAAGGAACTACTGGTTTTCAGAGACAAAGACAATTTTCAGAAGGACCTATTTTATAGTCAAATGTTTTTTTGTTTTGTTGGTTTTTTTTGGAAACACTGCATTCTGTGTTCCCTGCTTAGAGATTCAAAAAGTATATTCACATGTTAAAAGCTCTAAAAGACCTGTTTTTATTTTTTTCTGGTGCACTATGTTCCAAACTTCCTCATTATACCTTTCAGGAATATCATGTCTATTATTTTGTCAAGCACAAGTGTTTCACAGAAAAGAATATCTCTGCTTGGACTTCTTTGGTGACTATCTGGATTATGTAGAATTAACTGCTTGTGCTTGAATCTTGAACATTCATGCAGGGACATGCTACTTTGAGAGCTCTTCAAAGCTTACTAAAAGTCATATACTAAAACTGAAAGGACTTATTTTTACAAAAGAAACAGATTTTTAATTCCATTACAGAGAGCTTCTCACCACCTAGTTAGGAAAGAACTTTCTTTGGAGGGATTGTGATTATTTAAGAATATGCCTTAGGGTAAATAGCTTAAAGTGGAGTATCTAGTAGTTTCCTGATCATGTAATTTAGTTTATGTTTGAATGTTTAAAATCAACAAATTATCAGAAACTATAAAACTGGACCCAATTTTCCTACCACTCAGCTCTTGTTAAATATTATAGGCCTGTTAGAGTTGGCCTTACCCATGGAAGTGAAGCTGTTCCATTGGATACTAGAAAGGTTTTTTTTCCTACTGTAAAGAGAAAGTAAGTGTAATGGAGATAATAATGTGTGATTGAAAAATCATGCTTAAATATTTATGGGATAGTATTAGAAAAAATACAGAATTAATTGGCACCAGTCATCTGCTTTAATCAAGTATGTTATAAATGTTAATCATCATACACTTAAAAGATAAAGCTGTTGAATCTGATACTGTTAATATTATTAACTTTCTAGAATGCTTTTACAGTCATTAGTAGTGTTAAATAATAGAAAATCAAAACAGATGCCTAAAGAAGTAGGCTTACTCGATAAAATAAACTTTACTGGATAATTAGAAAAGGAGAATTAAGTGGTATCCACACTTTGATGTTAACACTTTTTTTTCTATAAATCTAAAATTAAAATTCTAATTAGGTTCTTTTACTGCTCAAAGAGAATATAGACTTCAAACACAGGTTCTTTGGAGATGATCTGGTTTTAGAATCTTTGCTGTGAAGCCTGATGGTTTGTTTTGCTGCTGCCGTGGTGAAAATGAAGGGATGTTACTCACAAGAAAGGACGGAAGAGTGAAAGACACCATTCTGCTGTGGGTGTGTTGCAATTTGCTTTCCCCTAGGAGTGAGGCACTGTGAGTGGTGCTGATTGCAGCATTTGGGTAAAGAATGAACCGGTCCTGAGAAGTGTGCCTACGAAGAGCCACAATATAAGGTGATGCTAAAAGAAATGGACTCTTTCCACCTGAAAAGGCCAAGGATGAGAAGGGATTTCACCAGTGGCCATAAAAGCACAAAGTGTATAGATTGGGAGGACCTGGCTTGTTTGACCAAATGCATTGACCTTTTAAGACAATTATTTTTGCACTTATCAAAATGTGAACTTATTTACAAATAACTAATTAAATTTAAATAATTAAATTTAAAATACTAAATTAAAAGTACTAAGATGTAGACTTGATAAAAATATATAAAAAGTATGGAAAGAGCCCTAACCGGTTTGGCTTAGTGGATAGAGCGTCGGCCCGTGGACTGAAAGGTCCCAAGTTAGATTCAGGTCAAGGGCATGTACCTTGGTTGCAGGCACATCCCCGGTAGGAGGTGTGCAGAAGACAGCTGAATCGGTGTCTCTCTCATTGATGTTTCTAACTATCCTCCCTTCCTCTCTGTAAAAAATTAATAAAATATATTTTAAATAAAAGTATGGAAAGAAAATGTGAGCAGCACAACATGAGTAGATTACTAAGAAATTAAGGACATTGGGAATATTTCTCCTATTTTTTTGTGTCAGAATTTTATGAAGGGCTTTGCATAGTGTACTGGCAAGCAAGCTCTCAAAATAAAAATTAAAAAAAAAGGAAAAATGAAGCTTTGATTGTTAGTACTATCTGTGCTGATTGCTATGCTGTAAACACTCATCATGATTAATTTTAAGCTACCAAAGTTTAACAACTGGCATCCAGAAATTCTGAATATTTAACAATTGGCTCCCAATGACTCAGCAAATTCAGCACTTAGGTCATATTGACAAAGTCTGTGAACAAAGTCATTGTCAGCAAAAGACTACCATGGTCGTACTATTAGTCTGAGTGACCATTAGGAAAGAAATCCATTCTATTCCCATAATTTAGCATAATTGGATTAAAATGATAATTTAAAATCTAATTTCATATGCCTTGTCTCCCATTTATATAAATTCTTCATTTTGTATTCACTCATTCATTCATTCATTTATTCCCTATAAATTCACCATATGGTATGTGGGCTGCAAGAACAGAAGACTTGGTTGAAGAGGAGACTGAGGTGCGGGACTTCATCGTCTGATGGGATGAGTCTCTTTGGGCACGTAGAGCAGTATCCCGGGTCACAAAGGTATCACATAAGCTGCATCCATAAGGAAGTAAGTGATGATGGTGCTGACGGTGTGAGGAGCACAGAGCAGCTAATGTGACCTTTCTCAGCTATAAATACCCTTGAGTATCTTCCTTCCTATAACTTTGCCCAAGTGTGCACGGTTTTTTCTAAAGGAATGGCCATGTTGAAAGAAATTATATGAAAAAAATAATAGCAAGGCAATGAATTGTAATGAACTGAGTTAACAACTTCGTGTGAGCAAATGAATGATTTACAGGGGGTTTTATGTATTTCCACCAATGGATTGAAAGAATTACAATTAGCTGGAAGGTGTTAAATTCCTAGCTCTATTATAGAAAGACTTGCTTAGTAATTAACATCAAGGAATGCACTTCATAAAAGGATACGAGTTAATATCTTGTCATAAAATAGTAAAGATTAAGAACGGAAATGAAGAGTAAGAAGCTCTTTGTGGTTGAGAAATAACTCTTAATCCCACTAGAACTGCATTTATTTTTCTCAAGACGTTTTAGCCATTCACCACACCAGTTTCAGGGCTTTCTTTGTAAGGTAAGCAGGTGTTTGGTCTATGCTGATGTATATGATGATAGAGATGGTTCCAAGTACTTGTAGAGGGCCCAGTGATATTCTTAATTAGAAAGAAGCCATATTCTTAATTAGAAAGAAGCCATTCATCGATAAAAAAAAATTGCTTTCAAAGACAATGTCTTATGTTTATTCAGCTAGCCAATAAAAATTAAAGAATGCAATACTTATATACTTATCAATTTTACAGAAATTATTTCATTTGTTTAAAAATATAAAAAATACCTAGACTATTTCTGATTTCATTTTATTTGGACAGGTGAGTAAAATGTTATTGAGTTGTACACATAAGCTATATTTGGAATTTTCTGAGGAACATTATTTATTTTAAGTCATTAGGTAATAACCTATTTACAGATAACAGATTTTTAAATATGTGGATATAAATCTTGAAGTTTCCTAAGCTTTTCAATTGATCACATTCTGAGAAAAAATAGGTAACTTCACTAGGAAATAGCAAACTCCCCAGGTCATTCATTTTGTCAACTCTAACACAATGGTTGGCACATAGTAAGTGCTCAATAAATGATTGTAAAATGGCTAGAAGGTGTTAAGAAATATTAAGTAATTAAAGGCCTGGTGCACGAAATTCGTTTAGGCCTGATCCTGGATCGGGGGGCCTAAACGGGCAGTCTGACATCCCTCTCACAATCCAAGTCTGCTGGCTCCCAACTCCTCACCTGCCTGCCTTACTGATTGCCTGTAACCACTTCTTCCTACCAGCCTGATCATGCCCTAACCACTCCACTGCCAGCCTGATTGATGCCTAATTGCTCCCCTGCCAGCCTATTTGCTCTTAACTGCCCTCCGCTGTAGGCCTGATCACCCCTAACTGCTCTCCCCTGCAGGCTTGATCACCACCAACTGCCCTCCCTTGCAGGCCTGGTCCCTCCCAACTGCCCTCCCCTGCTGGCCATCTTGTGGTGGCCATCTTGTGTCTACCTGAGGGCAGGATCTTTTGACCACACGGGGGGTAGTCATCTTGTGTGTTGGAGTGATGGTCAGTCTGCACATTACTCTTTTATTAGATAGAATAGAGGCCTGGTGCACAGATGGGGGCCAGCTGGTTTTCCCTGAAGGGTGTCCTGGATCAGGGTGGATGTTCCCTTGGAGCATGGGGTGGCCTGGGTGAGGGGCCTGTGATGGTTTGCAGGCTGGCTATATCCCCCGGCACCCCAAGCGGAGGTGCTAGTATCTGGGATTTATTTATCTTCTATAATTGAAACTGTAGCCTGGAGCAGAGCCAAGCCTTCTGCTGGCACAGCCATTGAAACTTTGTTGCCTTAAGCAGAGGCCTCCACCGGCCAGAGTTTGCAGGAAGCTTGGCTTCTTCCATTGCTAGGGGCAACCTAAGCCTCTCTCCTGCTCTCTCTGTGGCTGTAGCCATCTTGGTTGGGTTAATTTGCATACTCGGTCTGATTGGCTGATGGGCATGGTTGGTGGCCATGGCTTGTGGGTGTAGCAGAGGTATGGTCAATTTGCATATTACTCTTCTATTATATAAGATAGCTCCAGCTGTTTGGACTCAGTGGATAGAGCATAGGACTGTGGAATGAAGGGTCTTGGTTCAATTCTGGTCAAAGGCACATACCCCGATTACAGGCTCAATCCCCAGCGCTGGTAGGGGCATGTGTGGGAGGCAACCAGTCCATGTGTCTTCTCACATTGATGTTTCTGTCTCTCTGTTTCTCTTATTCTCCTCTACTCTGTCTAAAAATCAGTGGAAAAATAACTTTTGGTGAGGATTAACAAAAAGAAAAAAAATTAATAAGCACTATCTTCAACTTAATAGAATTAGTAATTATTTTATCATTCAGATCTATTCTGTAGACCTAGGTGATGAACATTCAGAAAACATAAGAAATGCAATCTTAGGCAGTATGCATAATTTTGGAATATAATCACTGCTTACAATTTTACAGTTATTTATAATTATTAATGGGGGTAGAAAATACTTCCATCAAAGTCATCATAATAACATTATATTATTTAATAAACATTGGAAGGAATTGGAATAAATGAACCAATGATATCATTTAATTGAAGATAAAAATTTCCTTTACAATGTGACTGTGAACCTGCTGGCAGGAGAAACATTTCTCAAGACCCTTTAGCTTCATACAGTTTAGCTTACTGTAGGATGCATTGACTCTTTGTTGATAGAGATAATTTCCTTTTTGTGTTTACTACAATATCACAACACTGTGTTTATTAAGCTTTCCTATCTGTGTGGGCTTTTTAATGGCCTCCTCATATCATGCCTTGTCTAATGTGAACATGTGGAGTTTGTGCAAAGTGCTGAGGCTGCAGATTTTTGTTTCCCGGAGGCCTTCTGGGGACCCAGTTTACCCTACAGCAGCGGTTCTCAACCTGTGGGTCGTGACCCCTTTGGGGGTCAAACGACTCTTTCACAGGGGTCGCCCAAGACCATCGGAAAACACCTATTTCCCATGGTCTTAGGAACCAACACACAGCTCCTCGGTGTAGCAAAGTGTAGCAATGTAGTTTACTGTTGTCATATGAAGACTGTTGCCCATGCTACACCACGATTCAAGACAAAATTTCATGTATTTGTAATTAGAAATAAATATGTCACAATATATAATTACATATTGTTTTTGTGATTAATCCCTATGCTTTAATTATGTTCAATTTGTAACAATGAAAATACATCCTGCATATCAGATATTTATATTACAGTTCATAACAGTAGCAATATTACAGTTATGAAGTAGCAATGGAAATAATTTTATGGTTGGGGGTCACCACCACATGAGGAGCTGTCTTAAAGGGTCACGGCATTAGGAAGGTTGAGAACCACTAACCTACAGTGTAGCCCTTATCCTCAAAATGCTCACTGCAGCTCCCCCAGCCCTCCTCCCACCCCCCAACCAGGCTGCAGGGGTCTCCTGTCCTCAGCTCTCCAGGAACCTTTGGAAGCAGAAGGACAAAGTGTAGAGGTAGATGCTACACATTCTTCCAGGAATTGCCAAAACCTCCTAAGAAAGAAATATCATTTCACATAACATCACACTCATCCAAAAGATGACCTTGATAAAGACCAAAAGGAGAAGAAAGAATGACTCACGCTATTTGAGTCATCAAATAGAATCATGTTTAAAATACCGAGCTTGCTAACTACTACATGCCGATATATATGTATATGTGCATATGTGGGAGTATATTTATCCAATTTCACAAAACATGGTGGTTTGAGGACAGAGACATGCAGGAAGGGGTGCTCACAGCCCCCAGATTCTGTTCAATGCCACCTGAAGCTCCTTCCTGCAAAGGGCTTCCTTCACACTGAAGCTATGCATTTTCACAAGGAAGTTGAAGGAAGAGCTGTGATTTTTTAACACAACGCATCTCTGAATTTACCTCAACTGAATATTGTGATATTTATGCTTTTACAATCTTTTTTTTAAAAAAATATATTTTATTTATTTTTTTACAGAGAGAAAGGGAGAAGGATAGAGAGTTAGAAACATCCATGAGAGAGAAATATCGATCAGCTGCCTCCTGCACATCTCCTGCTGGGGATGTGCCCGCAACCAAGGTACATGCCCTTGAGCAGAATCGAACCCGTGACCCCTCAGTCCGCAGGCTGACGCTCTATCCGCTAAGTCAAACCAGTCAGGCTGCTTTTACAATCTTAACATTAAATCACATTGTTCCTATGAATGGCTTGTGATCAATCTTCTCAAGTAATAAGAAACATTAACAAAAATAATACGATTTCTTCCCTTGTGAGTTTCTGAAAAATTACTTATAATCTATAAGCCTTCCATTCTGCATGTATGTGATGAGAGGATATTTTATGGCAATGAAATGTGGTCATCTTGGAAGAGTATTAGATGGAAAACAATTTGGATGCCACTGTCTAGATTTTGACTAATCAAAGATAGTATGGATTGGATGGATTTTAAGATAAGAAAGTCCATGCAACGGATTGTGGTGCGAAGACTCATGTGATGCTTGAAAGGAAGATCGGAAGGATGTAGGGAGGCATATGAGGAGGTGTTTGTAAGGGTTTGAGTCTGAATCAGCACAGTTGTTGGGAAGGGAGGCCCAGACTACTCTAGGCAACTAGAGTGCAGAAAGCTTGCTACTGCGTTTAATTTAAAATGTTTGTATTTAACTGAGACACGTTATTCAGAAGGATCATTGCCAGAGAGAGGGGGAAGGGTCTTCTGTAATAGAGAGATCACTCCAACCAGGAGATCTGGAAGGGTGTCCAGAGTTAGGCCAATAGAGCTTGTCTTTTCTCAGGAGGAGTAAGTGAGGTTTGCAAGAGTGAGTTTTGGAGAAGCGAGCGAGGGACGTTGGGGAGGGATGGGCAGTTCACAGAATGGCTTGCTCAGAGGTCAGGCCTGCTCTCCGGAGGGGCTGTGAAGGGTCCATGCTGGCTCAGGCTGAGGATGGGCCAGGTGCAGGAGTCCAGGGGAAGGAGAGAATCTCAGCGAAAGTTTGGCCAGCAAGCACTCTGTTCCTATTGGTCGGTTAGTCACTTATGAGGCAGAGAGAGCCCTCGTCACAGGTAAACAAGAGCATCCAGGAGTCTCATGTTAGTTGTATGGGAAAGAATGTTTCTTTGCAGGGAGCTGTTTTTTGGAACGCAAAGGGTGGGAGGATTTTGTAACCTTCACAGTTTTCAGGGCCTCAGGACTTGGGTAAAATTGAACATGGCCAGGATGCCAAGAACTAACGAGAGCGGAGAGATAGGCAGAGTGCAGAGATGGGGAGTCCCAGAGCAGATGGCAAGCTGAGAGCCACTCGGGCCTGCAAAACATCCGGGTGAGGAAGGCATCTACATCTGGCTGCAGGGTCTCAGGCGTGGGCAGAGGCAAGCTCACTCATCAGAGGTAGAGTGTAGAGAAGATGGAACCCCGTTCTCAAAGTAGATGAAGTGGCTTCTGGGTCTGGGAATAGGAAAGCTTTCCCAGTGGGAAGGAGCAAGACATCCGCAGATCTGTATGAAATCAGGGTAGATGGGAGATTATTAAAAATAACTCTCCTTTTGCCAAAACCGGTTTGGCTCAGTGGATAGAGCATCAGCCTGCACCCAGGTTTGATTCCGGTCAAGGGCATGTATCCTGGTTGCGGGCACTTCCCCAGTAGGGGGTGTGCAGGAGGCAGCTGATCCATGTCTCTCTCTCATCGATGTTTCTCACTCTCTATCCCTCTCCTTTACTCTCTGTAAAAAATCAATAAAATATATTAAAAACAAAACAAAACAAAAAAAAAACCACCTCTCCTTTCACCAATGGATGTGATTCATTCCAAACTCTGGAACTTAGTTCATCTCTTTGGAAGGAGAAGTGAGCAGGCAGACCTGGCACATCATATCTTTTAAAGAAGGTGTTTTTTTTTTTTTAAAGAAAATCCATTTATTTTCAGTCTGAATAATGGCCTACTGCAGCATGAACCTCTGTCATTTCCATACTTTCTACTTAGGAATTTCTTTTTTGTTTTATAGGTCAACATCTTGAGTATCATATGGGAAAAGCATAGTTAAATTTAGGAAGGAAACAGAATATAAATAGCTACATTAAAGAATTGTAAGGTTTGAAAAATTACATGTCAAAATTTGGAAATGTGAAAGTTAGATTCTTTGGGGGTTCTCTATTTTTAAATTTTTGTTTCTCCTCTGGCTGACAACATTAACGTTGAATGTTGCCTTTAACTTTTTCCAAATGTTTAGTAGAGGTTCTACAGGCAATATGTGAGATTTTTATAAATGAATTGCGTGTGCTTTATCATTCACTTCCCTTAGGTTTTCTTAAATTGATTTAAATGTCCAAGAAGCTCAGATAATATATCCATATAAACGTTGCATGACAGAAGAAACCTGTCTCAGTGTATTAATTTATGAGCGTATTTTTGAAAGTTTTATGTCCAGGCAGAAAACGTGTCATTTTCTTGACCCTTTATCACACGGTTCCCAAGGATGAATTCAAATATAGCAGAACTCCCTGTCTGGTTTTAGCAAGCCCCGAGTTATTTATTCAAATTCCTAATGTGTATTCAGCATGCAGAGTGGCACTTAAGATCTCTCTGCCGAATCGTGTCTCATAACATTTAGTCATAACTGTGCTAATAACACCTATCCTGGCATGACTTATTTGGGTTTTGGGTGTAAAGAAGTCACAGCGGATGGTGGTTGTACTTTATACATCTTTGACGACCGTATAGTTCTTAGAATGGTGTCTCATTCACGATCAGTATTCAGCATGTGTTTTGGTTTAAATTAAAAAGTGAGTCTTAAAATGGAGTGTTATCCTTTTAATCTGTGCATTTCAATCAATCTGTGAAATGACATCATGCACGGAATTATGAATTATGCATAGAATTGGGGTATGTCTAGAGATCTGTATGAGCTGTCAAAGAATACAGAATGGGTTTCCTCCTTAGTCCCTCTCCTCTCTGTGTCCAGTCTCAGTCCCCAATCCCTCCCACAAGAAAAGTCCAAAGAGCTTTCCAAACCTTTTAAAGACCTGCCCTCTCTCTGCCTCTCTAAACATCCATCTTTAGGTACCTGTCCATTTTGCCCTATGCTTCAGCCATCCGTAACAGTAGGCAGTTTTCCGAAAGAGCCAGTTTTTAATGCCTTTGTCCTAGTACACGCTATTTTCTCTTCCTGCCAAGCCCTACTCCTCTCATTTCCTGGTGAACTTGCACACACCCTGGGCATCTTCTCCTACTTCCCCATCTAGAGTTGGCTTTTGCACCCTCACTGTGCCTTCTGCTTACCTCCATTTAATCTCAATTCCTTGAAACCGCCTTTATCTGTTCTGGTCTTGTCTACCTACCGCATCAAGAACTCTTTGAGGACAGGGGGTCCAGCCTTATTCCTATTTGTGTTCTGAGTGCTCCACCTTGCACAATGCCTTGCTTGTAAGTGTCAATGGATGCCCTCTAAATTAATAAAAAGTTTGTTTCCAAATTATTTCTATGGAATTACAAGGGTAGATTTTAGTAAATGAATACCCTTTGGATAGCATTATGTTAATTCATTTGTCTTAGTTATCACACATTTTTGAGTAACATTAGAGCACAGGCAGTATGAATATGACACGTTATGGTAATGGATAATCATTTATTATTATGAGTTAAATATGAATTTAGGCATGTGCAAGTTTATATATGTTTATGCTATAGCTTTCACCTCTATTTCTTTGAGATCCTCTAGTAGTCTTTGGAGAATATAAAAGTATAGCAAATTAACATGTTTTCTATCTATCTACTTAGGAACCTTGTAAATCAAAAGTATGGTAAAAAAGTTGAGGAAGCATAAAGATGAAAATAGTTAATTCTTTTTGGAGAGATCAGGGAAATATTCACAAAGAAGCTACTTTTTAATCTAGATGTTGGATGGTAACTAAGACTTTTTTGGAGAGAGGGAGCATTTTACCCAGAAAAATAGCACAAATAACCAAAAAGTGGTCCGAGCATGCTGGGTGTGTTTGGAACTCAGGTCAGAGTGGCCATGGTCCCATGTAGACAAAGCAAAATGAGTGTGAAAGGTGGTGAGAAAACAGTGGTTTGAAAATCCAACAACAAAAACAGCAATTAATGCAGATATCCTTTACTCTTCAGAAAAAAAAAAATGTTACTTTTTTTTTGGTAACTGGATCACATTCTTTATTGATGAGATATTCAAGAGAAGTAAATATGTTGCAAAAATAGTACTCGCTAAAACAACAAATATATTTAAAAAATCAACATCCATAGAATGAATACAAATCTCTGTGAATTCTTCACTGTTTAACATAGCAATCATTTTTCATGATTTTCAGAAAATGCCATGTTTGGATATACTTCCTTAAAGCATCTATTACAAATGTAATATTTAAATATCACCTCTATTTTTAGACCTATCTTTTGTTGTTGTTGTTGTTATTGTTTATTTGTGTGCTTTTTTCAGAATTTATTCCCATAATGCATTGTGGCATAAAATAAAATGTTTTACTAGTTTATTTTAGAATCAGAATTTATGGGTTTCTTTTATGTAAATGCCATCTTCTCCTCTTCTTCATTCTCCTCTCCCTCCTCCACCCCCTCTTCCTCCATTTTCTTTTCTCTAAAGACCATAATTGCATTCTCTTGCTTTAGCCATGGACAAATTTGAACTATTTTTCCTTTTTGGCCTTCCCAGTGTTTAGACCTCATAATAATTTAAAAATTTATGTTGGCAAAGGAAACTGCACAACTACAAAACTAGTCAGAATTGGCAGAGCAATCAAGAGCTGGGCTGATATTTTGGCACTTGCGTTTGCAATTGAAGAGGACCTCTTAAGTAAATAGACTATTTTGGTATTTTGTGTTTTGAGAGTACTTATTTTAAAGCACTTTTAAAAGTTTGAATTAAGCCACGCCTATTCATAGCCGGGAAAGCTGCCCTGGCATTGTGAACATGATCTATCTCGTTCAGGAATGAGGTCTTGAGAACTGAAATAGTTCTGCCCCATCAGTGGATCACAATAGGCCATATCAATAACTGAGATCCATAGTTTCAGTGACCACAATCTGAAATTCTTCCTTGCTAAGGTTTATTTACTTCTCAAAGATAATCACATGTTGGGGAGAAACCAAGATGGCAGCATAGGTAAATACCTCAACTGCTGGCTCACACAACAATTTCAAAACTACAACTAAAAGACAAAACAGACCAGAACCACAGAAAGGCTGGCTGAGTGGAAATTCTACAACTTGAGGGAAAGAGAAAAACACACTGAGACTCAGAGGAACTGTGGAAGGCAGAGGTACCTAGGCATGCGTGCAGAGAGGGCAGGCTGGCTTTCCCAAACAGGAGGGAGACAAAAGCTCCCAACTGCACTGAACTCCATTTCCGAGTGAGACTCGGGGAACCAGACTCACTCGGGGAGAAACTGGACTGTCTGGCAGTGGGCAGAACTCGAGGGCAGCTTTCTCTCAGAGGTGCGTGCAGCTATTACCATGGGACACTGACACACGGGGCCTATTAGGGCAGGATTGATGGGAAACCAATGTGGTCTGCTCCACCCTGAGACTCTGCCCCATCCCAGCTGAGTGCAGAGGCTTTTGCAGGTCTGTCTCATATGGGTGTCTCCAGCACAGAAGTTCTTCCAGAATAGACACAGCTGATCCTCACAGCCAATTGGCCTGGAGGTCAATTCCTCCCAGTGATACCAACAACAATCAAGACTTAACTACAACAAGGCTGTACACACAGTCCACAAAGGGGTGCACCAAGAGTGTCCACCTCAGGTAACTGAGGAGGCTGAGCCACTGGGCCATATAGGACACCCAGCACACAAAGCTACTCTACCAACTCAGGGAAGCAGCCAAAATGTGGAAACGAAGAAACTGATCACAAATGAAAGAAATGTAATAAAGCAAATGACTGTAATAAAGCAAATTTGTAATAAAGCAAATAAAGTTCAAAACCACAGTTATAAGATTTCAAGAATTTTCTAGAAAAGGCCAATAAATTTAGTGAAAGTACTCAACCAGAAAAGCAAAATTAAAAACAAATCCAAAAATATGAAGATAATGTAAGGAGCCTCTGGAACAATTTCAAATGTACCCATATCTGAATTATGGGGGTGCCAGATGAAGAGAGAGAGTAAGATACTGAAAACCTATTTGAAGAAATAATGACTGAAAACTCCCCCCCACCTGGTGAAAGAAATAGACTTATAAGTCCAGGAAGCGCACATAACCCCAAACAAAAGGAATCCAAAGAGGACCACACTAAGCACGTCATGATTGAAATCCCAAAGGCAAAAGACAAAGAGAGAATATTAAAAGCAACAAGAGAAAAACAATTATCTATAAGGGGGCACCCATACAACTGTCAGCTGATTTCTCAACAGAAACTATGCAGGCCAGAAGGGAGTGGCAAGAAATGTTCAAAGTGATAAATAGCAAGAACCTACAACCTCTACCCAACAAAGCTACCATTCAGAATTGAAGGGCAGATAAAGAGCTTCACAGATAAGAAAAAACTAAAGAAGTTCATTACCACCAAGCCCATATTATATGAAATGCTGAAAGATATTCTTTAAGAAGAGGAAGAAGAAAAAGGTAAAGGTAAAAATTTTGAGCATCAAATATATATCTATCATTATTGTGACTTAGAAGGTACTCAGTAAATATTTATTAAATGGATGAGGTATGTATCTTCCACACACAATTATTTGTGAAAAGCATGAGCGAGGTAAGCCACCAAAGTTCTTGTCATCAACTAGTTCTTGTCACCATTTCATATCTATTATTGACTAATATTCATAGCTAAGCTTATTTGTAGGAGATTTAAAAGTCTTGATCAGATTATCTTGATCTCTCTGAGCCTGTCCCATTTCTTCAACTATAAAATGAGGGTATCTAGTCTCCACCAATTATATATCTCACCTGATTTAAAAATTCTACGACTCTATTTTATCCTTAAGGCCCAAATTACCAAGTGCCAAGTTTTACCAATCAAGCATTACATGTAAGACCCAATGCAAATGACACGAAAGAAGCTAAAAAAACTAGTTGCAGAAAGAAGGTCTGGTAAATAACAAGAATAAAAGGCATAAAGCTTTCTATTTGGTAAGGAAAGGGAGCTGAAGAGTGGTAGCATTGGTTGGTTTTATTTGAAAAATGTTCTCGGGAAAAAATTTAAGATGCTACATAAAGTTAGAAAAAGCTTCAAAGTGAGGAGGTGGTGTGGAAAATGCTATCAGTGTCATGGCTGCGAGTCCTTTAGAGCAGCAGAAGCGCCTTAAAGCTTTCCAAAATGGGATTTTCTAGTTCCAGAGCAGTACCAGAGTGCTCGCAAGTGACAGATATCTACAAGTGGATTTGGAGGCGGGTAATGTTTTGTGTCGGATTACTTACTTTTACTATAGCTATAGATAATGATTCAATACTACTCTTATTGAAAGCTCTAAATGACCAAATAATAGTAAGAACCCTTTGCATAGTTTAACATTAGGAACACCATTTCATATCTGAGCATTTGTTTTTTTCCTGTGGTCAGTGGGCAAATTTAGTTTTTTCAGACCATCTGAACCCTGTGATATCTTCACAAGAGACATTTAACAACCGGGATCTGTTATTGACTAATATTCATAGCTAAGCTTATTTGTAGGAGCTTGACTTTGTAGTACTAAAAGGAGAGAAGATGGAAAACATTTATAATTGGCCTTTATTGTTAAATGAGGTAATATAAATAGAGCAGAGAGAGGTACATGATAGGCACTCAGTGTTATTCCCAGGACTTCTTGTTTGCTGCCTTCTTGGTCAAGATATTAGGCCATTAAACATATGAATCTTCAACACTCAATTATTTGTGTTTATTCTTTCCAATCCATGACTTCGATATCCAGAAAGCTGACCAATAAGAAAACAAATATTTAGCTCTCAGGAAATAAGATATTTGAATACATTTTCTAATACATATGCCTAGAAAGTGATTTTCTTTACAGGAGGGAAAATAAACAATCTTATTGATTAAAACTTCACTGTTTCTAAATCTTGAATGTCCTTTCTTTCCATTTCACATCTTTTTTCTCACACTTTAAGATCCTGTCCACCAAGCCATTATTCTCATGAAGCCTTTCCTGAATTCTTCACTTGGAAAAAAATGTTTTTCTAGTTTATACCCATTGTAAATTGTAGGGTGTTTTTCTTTACTACATTCATACAGTATTAGCAGTGGGAGGAAATTTAGAGTTATTTTTATCCAATCTCCAAATATAAAAGATGAAGGAACCAGAGAGGTTAGTAAATTAGTCATTGTCTGTTTTCGTATACAGTTTCTCATATTTTTGTGTTATACTTACGTTTTATTTCTGCACATCAATATATCTGATATTTTCAACTACTCAATCCAGTTCAAAAGTTCTCCCAAATTCTTACATATCCAACTGACCTTTAATTTCTGCAACTGTTCGAAAGTAAAATTGTTCAGGTCAGAAGTTTTTGTTTTGCTCTTATTTTCCCAGAGATACAATCTTCTCCCCATCTATCCACACCATTTTTGAAGCTTTGCTTGCTGGACTTTGTCTTCTTGGTTGAAGTGATTTCCATTAATTTGTCTTGCCAATCTACCTTAGTTAGAGACCAAAATCCTGTTTGAGATGAGCTTTAGTGGAGCTTTCTAAGTTAGTCTAGCTTGAGATCCTTCTCTAACCTTTGTGCAATTAACTTTCCACGTTATAAAGTTCAACATTATATATATGTGTGTGTGTATGTATGTTTGTTTGTGTGTATATATATATATGTATATATATATATAGTGTTTATTCTTTCCATGTGTATACACACACACACACACACACACACACACACACACACACTTGTTCATTGGTTATTTCATGCACTTGTGCCATACACTAACAACTGGATTAATATAATCATCTCTCTGCCCAGTATTGTTAAGCTGTGTGCGTTCGATGGCTGCTCAAAGCATCTTCTTGGTACTGAGGAGAATAATTTGCTCTGTGCCACATTTTGTAATCTTTGAGGTTTAGATGAGATGTTCCACAGAATGTGTTAAAAATCCCGGGCCTAGAGGCAATATACCACCTGGGTCTAAAAGAAATGTCATTTGTTGTCACTTATTAAAAGAAATTGGAAAGATCTCGGAGAAAAAATGAATGGCATTGGCGACTGTGATTGGGGTGAATACAGATTTCTATTTTTTGACAATACTGGTTTGTATGGCTATAAAATATAATTTCACATAGTTCTTTGAAAAGATGTCTCACAGTAACCCAAAAGGGTCCAAGGAAATTGCATCATGCATTCATTCAGTGTTCAGACTTATTAATCAATTCATGTTCCCATTACAAAACCATGTGGCGACCCCATGAAAACGCAGAGAAGGTGATGTTTGAAATCCCTTGCCCAGTGACTGGCTGATCCAGTGTGTTCAGATAAACGAGACCCGACAGAATTCCCAGCAGGGCGGCTGTCGTGGCCTTGATGCTTTTGATTGGATATCAAAGAAAGCCATCTCCAGAGGCTGCAGTTTGGATTAATTCCCAGGGCTGAGAGCCACCATGGTATCTTAAAAAAGAAATACTGTTATAAGGTATTCATATGCAAATGAGACAGTGATTTAATATTGCAAAGTTTGAGAGAACTGGGAAAATCAACAACACTTCTTTGAAAATTTTGTTACTCTCCGGTTGAAATGAAGGAGATAATAGTTTGGGGAGGTAGACAGAAAGGCGTGGGTGGTAGGCCTGCAAGTCAGTGTATATTCTCAGAGGGGATAATGGAGTCTTTGTAGAAGTCCTTATCTCTTGTATCACAAGATGAGACCGCTAAACCCTAATACCAGATAGCTAATATTACCGTGGTAGTGACTAACAGCTGGTAAATTGAAAAGAAATAAGCTTTCCAATCTGAAAGTTAGTGCCACATGAAAAGAAAACCTTTGATAACAATAGCTATTCAATCCCTTAAATTGGTCAATATACTTGTTTGAAATAATGAGGAAAATATAGCCTAGAGGGGAGATATATTTGATAGTTTGGGGTTAAACATTATACAGATGAGATTTTTTTTATAAAAAACATCTAAACAATCTGATGAGTGAAAGCTTGATTATAGTTGCATGAAAATTTCTCTCAAGTTACATATAGTTAAATGCAGCTTTTGCAAATAGGGTAATCCCAACAAAACCGTTGAAATTTTTGAATCTTCAAGTTCGTTTTTTTTTGGATGAGTGTATGTGTGTATGTACATATGTATTTATTTATGTGATGATGCTTCATCACAATTGGTGAAGCATTGTTAGAAAAACATGAAAGCAGAATTGAGACGTGGTCAGGCCCCATGGAGAGGGCCTGAGGACGTGGCCATGATAGGGGAGTGAAGGAACTAAAATGGAAATTTCTGCACAAAAGTGCCAAAGGAATCATATCCCTAAGTACTGAGCTATTTGGCAAGGGAACTGAACTGTTGTCTAACCTAAAAATGGTATGACCCAATTTTACCATCCATGGACATTTTACAAGAAAAAACAAGATTTTTAAAGCAATTGATTACTATTTGGCGCCGTTTTCCACCACATAAATATCTCCCATACTCATTGCTATCTGTCAGTTGTGCTATACTTACCTTGTTAACAAATGCTTTGTTACCTCCTTAGGATAAGGACTAAGGCATACATAAGAAAATGTGCTTTTGAAAAAATGATCAAATCGTCCTTTATTGCCTGGAGTAATTTTCTGAGAGTCCCCGCTGCTCAAATAGCCGTGAACTTGGAGAAGATGCCCACTCCATAGTTTAGAAAGCTCAGGTTAGGAGTAGGATCTCAGAGATTTTCTCTGTATAACATTCGTGATTTCATCTGGAACATATCTATAACCCTTTTGAAAGCCACTACCACCGCAGCAGGCACCTCATTATTTAAACGCCTCTATATATAACTCTTCAGAGCTGATCTCCAGGGGCTGTCACATGGGGAAAATAACCTGTCATAATACGGAAAGCGTGGTTTCCTCGGTGGCCTCAAACATTTTTTTCTAGATATCTCAGTTTGGACAGTCCAAGTCTAAGCTACGCTTGACCAAGGTTTCTTCATCTCCTTTTGGACCGACCTATTAACTACATCAGCATAAAGAAGGCCCTCTGAGCCGCCCACTCAGCTGGCTTCTATTTGACGTACATCTCACATACGTGCACACAGAGAGGTTTACATGAACTGCTCCCTGAAGGCTCAACCACAGAGGGGCCAGGAGGGCAGTTCTGGGTGCCAGTGCTTTTCCTGCCCCCCTTTCTAGCCCCTTCCCTCCTTTGCTGCCTCTAGAAGCCACACTCAGTGAATCCAACTAAACAAAAGATGAAGCTTAAAGCCTCAAGACTTTTTATATTTACTTCTACCAAATATTTTGATTTCAGAAAGGAAGGGAGAGGGAGGGAGGGAGAGAAACATCAATGATGAGAGAGAACCATTGATCGGCTGCCTCCTGCACATTCCCTGCTGGGTATCGAGCTTGCAACCCAGGTTATGTGCCTTTGACTGAATTAAACCTGGGACCCTTCAGTTGGCAGGCTGACATTCTATCCACTGAGCCAAACCAGCCAG
>PVJN01004436.1:0-90512 GCA_004026805.1 Lasiurus borealis | reverse complement strand
TTTCAGGTTTGCATGTTTTAGGATTTTTATATAGATGAAATTATACATTATGTTGTCTTTTTGCATGATTTTTTTTGCACTCAATAATGATTTTGAATGAAAGGTAGTTTTTAATACTGAGTAGAATTCCATTATGGGTAGAGCATAACTTATTAGCCATTTACCTTGATGAATATTTGAGTTATTTTCAATTTGGGGGGTATTACAGTAAAGCTGCTATGAACATTTCTTGTGGGAAAATGTTTTTGTTTCGTTTGATAAATATCTGAGATGGTATTTATTTACTAGGATGGTATTTAGCATTTAAGATGGTTGGGTCATATGTCAGGAGTGTGTTTAACTTTACAAGACATTAGTTGTTTTCCAAAACGGTGGTATTGTTTTACATTTCCTGCCAGCAGTTTATGAGAGTAAGTCTTTAATTTTAGCTAATTTAGTAGGAATATAATGATGTTTTATTGTGTTTTTTTAAATTTTCTATTTTTCATTTACAACATTATATTAGGTTCGAGTGTACAACATAGAGCTTAGACATATTATTTATGAAGTAATCACCCTGAAAAATCTAGTACCTTTTCCTTCTTTTTAAATGTATCTTATTTCATGGAGCATAATTATAATAGTTGTTTTAAAGTCTACGATAGTTCCAACATGTAGATTATCATGGGGTTGTCATCTCTTTATCATCTGTTTCTTTGAGAATTTGCTCATATTTTCCTGATTGTATATTGCATAATTTTGGAATTCTCAAGATGGTGAATGCTATATACATAGATTATGGGTCATTTCAGAATCTTCTGGGAAATGTTAATGTTTTTATTTTAGTAGGTAACCTGTTTAGGTTCACACCATAAGTTGTTTTGCCTTTTGAGGGCATTGGTTCAGTATTAGTTCAATTCTTTGAGTCTTGATGGTTTAGGTATGTTTTGTACATAAATAGCCTCTGGGTTAGTCGGAGACCTTTTCAGGGGTGTTTCAAAACTTGTGTTTTGCCGAGACTGGTTTGGCTCAGTGAATAGAGCGTCGGCTTGCGGACTGATGGGTCCCGGGTTTGATTCCGGTTGGGGGCATGTACCTTGGTTGCTGGCACATCTCCACAGTGGGGCGTGCAGGAGGCAGCTGATCGGTGTCTCTCGCTCATCGATGTTTCTGACTTTCTATCTCTCTCCTTTCTCTCTGTACAAAATCAATAAAAACCAACCAAACAAAAAAACTTGTGTTTTGCTCTCAAAGCTTTTGATACATTACATAGCTCAGGCTAAGCTGTGCTTTGTGTGCATTCATACCCAAAATTACGGGATCCTTTTTTTGCCTATCTCTTCTCTATGACTCCTCCCATCACACACATGCTCTATAGGTATACAGAGGTTTCTCTGGCCAGAAAGGTGCAGAATCTATTGGAATTTAGATGGCCATCATGCTCTGCAAGTGGGGTCCACCCTTGTTGCAAAGCCACATATGGGGGCGGGGGGAGACTGGGAAAAACACCCTCATTTTTTGACTCTTCCCCACAACCCATATGATTTTATTTACTTTTCAGAGTCCAGAGTTTTTAGTTATAATCAGCACGTATGGTGGGCTTATTGCCACTATGCCAGAACCAGAACTTCTTCGTATTAAATTTATAATCTTAAAGCTCATGTGCAGAGAGCTGAAAATCATTCTACCCTTTTTGTAACATTTGACATTATCAGTCCCTGTTATTTTTTCTTATTCCCATTCCCATCCCCTTCCTCCCGATAGACAACCATGTTAACAAGTTTGATATTTGGTTTACAATCGTGAGCATGCAAAACAGTATTTATTTATTTATTTTTAAAATATATTTTAATGATTTTTTACAAAGAGGAAGGAAGAGGGATAGAGAGTTAGAGAGAGAGACATCGATCAGCTGCCTCTTGCACACCACCTAATGGGGATGTGCCTGCAACCAAGGTACATGCCTTTGACTGGAATCGAACCTGGAACCTTTTAGTCCGCAGAGCGAAGCTCTATCCACTGAGCCAAACCGGTTTCGGCTCACAGTTTATTTTTATAGTAGAGGCCCTGTGCATGAAATTTGTATAAGAGTAGGCCTTCTTTTCCCTGGCTGCTGGCACTGGTTTCCCTCTGGCACCAGGGATTCGGGCTTCCCTTGCGGTCCTGGCTTTTTGCTGAAGGACATCTGGTCTAATTAGCATATTATGCTTTTATTATTAAAGATAATTATTTAGTAATTATTATATTTTCCATTCAAACAACTGTAAACTTACTTTTTTTTTTTTAGATTTTAAATTGATTTTTAGAGAAAGAGGGAGGAAGAGAGAGAAACATTAATGTGAGAGTTAATCACCCATTGGCTGCTTTCTGCACAGCCCCTACAAGGGATCAAGCCCAAAACTCAGGCATGTGCCCCGACCAGGATGAAGCCCAAGCAACTGAGCCACACCAGCCAAGGCCATAAACCTACTTTTTGCCCACACCTGTATTTGTGAACTCTTGCATAATAGCTAGTGATATTTACATGTATATATTTTTTAATTTACTGAATTACTATAGATCTTGTTCTGTTTCTCCTTTCATTCAATAGTATATTTTTTAGGTATGTTCATATCTCTGTGTGAAATGGTTTACTACTTCTATCACATTTTACTTACATAGTTTCTTAAGAATGGTCACCTGTATTTCTTCCAACTCCCTGCTCCTAAAACTTCTGTCTTTAATTCTTATCAGCTATACCTCTAAAGTGTTATTTTGAGTATGTCAGCTTATCTTTACTACAAAACCTTAGTTCATGTCCTCATTATATTCATCCATACAACTTCTTTTATTCATTTTTCCTTTATGTATCATCTTCCATATAGCATCCAGAATGACCTTTCTAAACCATAAATCTAAAGTGGCTTCACACTTAGAAATCAGCCAAAGATCTTATATGCATATGTATATAACCCATGGATGCAGACAGTGGGGCAGTGAAGGCCTGGGACAGGGGTGGTGGTGGGCTGCAGGGGGTAGGAATGGGGGGAAGGGGACATATGTAATACTTTCAACAATAAAGATGAAAAACAAACAAATAAATAAAAACATTAAAAGAATAATAAAGTGGCCTCACACCTTGACAACTGTTGTTTTACCATATCCTGAGCCACCTAGAAGATAATTTGTAGTTACTCATTAAGTTTGTTAATGTCATACTGACTTACTTGTCTTGGATTTGGGAATTTGGGTCCAACTGTATACCATATTTCTTAGCCAGCTTAACCAAGACAAGATAGCACCCTTCCTTTAGCTATAAGAGCTAAGTATTATATTTCCTAAGTAAGAGAGGGTAGCTCTAACATCACGGTTTAGAGAGAAGGCTAAGGGAGAAGGCACATGGATGAAAATAGGGCCTACAAACTGTTCTTCTGTTCCTTTTTTTCTTCAAAATATATTTTAGTGATTTTTCCACAGAGAGGAAGGGAGATGGATAGAGAGTTAGAAATATCAATGAGAGAGAATCATCAATCAGCTGCCTCCTGGACATCCCCTACTGGGGATGTGCCCGTAACCAAAGTATATGCCTTTGACCGGAATCGAACCTGGGACCTTTGAGTTCACAGGCCAACACTCTATCCACTGAGCCAAACTGGTTAGGATCTTTTGTTCCTTTATTCTCATATATTACCTAGTTACTGACCCTCTGTCTGAGAAATAAGGAGATTTGGACATACCTGGTTACAGATCCAGGGGATTGTCTGGCCATAGAATACCCTATTACTTTGATTACTTTTTTTTCTTGGATGAATCTAGAAAGGAATGCCTTCTTGGGCTGCAGAGTATTCACTTATGTGAACAGCTTATTCTTTCTGGTTATAATGAAGTAGTATAATACTAGTTGATTGTGTTGTGGTAGATTATTGTAATTGCTTGAAGATTATAATTTAAATTGTTTTTATTATCAGACTATTTTATTTTTACAAAGGTAACCAAGTTGGTTATCTTCTTAATGATATAAAATAATTAATAAGAACTTTATTCCACGCCCTCCTTTACAGTATATACCTTTGTGTCATATTAGTAGCAGGAACAAGTGCTCCGTAAAGGATAACAGTTTCCAGTACACTATTCCTCACGATGATTCCTTTAGCGGCTCATCATCTGCTTCGTCATGTGAACCAGTAAGTGACTTTCCAGCAACCTTCCGAAAATCTACCTACTGTATGAAGATGAGAAGGATCAAGCCAGCTGCTACTCCCCATGTTGAAGGTATCATTTTCATATGTTTTTAAAAAATGTTTTTATTGATTTTAGAGACTAAGGGAGAGGGGGAAAGAGAGAGAAACATCAACATCTATTGGCTGCCTCCTGTCTGCGCCTTATTCGGGATCAAACCCACAATCTGGGCATGTGCCCTGACTAGGACTCGAACCAGTGACCTCTTAGTCCATGGGTTGACGCTCAACCACTGAGCCAAATCAGCTAGGGCTATCCCAACTTCTTTAACAATGTCACAGGCACTTCTGAGGCCTGTGCTTGCTAATGATCTTGCCCTTTGATGGTCTTGTGAGTGATATTTTGAAAGCAGGCCCATCTATACCCTACTTAGGTCTTGTGTATGATATTTCAGGGTCAGATGGAGTATCACCTAAAGGAAAAAAGAAACCTAGGCAGGAAGAAGATGAAGATTATCGAGAATTTCCTCAGAAGAAACATAAGCTGTATGGTAATGATGTCACTTGGCTAGTTCTCCCCCGCTCCCCTGGGTACCTGGGCTTTACTCTTTGAGGGAGAGAGACTTTAGGGTTTGGCCCTTGAGGCACTTTTGAATCCTTTGAATTTTTAGGCAAGTCATGGCTTCCATCCTGCCTGATTTTACCCTCATTTTCCTGCTGTCATTATTTAAGGGAGTCAGTTGGTTGAGGGACTGGGGCATAGGGTGTTGAGGAGAGGAGGGAAGAGATTTTGGTACCAGAGAGGGGTTAGCAAAGGTGATATGTTGGGCTTCAAGTTTCTGTCTTGCGTCAGGGAGGAAGCAACGGCCTAAAACTCAGCCTAATCCCAAATCCCAGGCTCGCCGTGTTCGGAAGGAACCACCATCTTATGCAGCAGGTATGCTTTCTGTTGGAAGCTTTGTGGGCTCTAGTTCTCTCATTCTGATTTTTGTTGTTATTGTTGGTAAAGGAATGATGTAGAAAAGCATTTCTTTAAGAAGGCACAGGTAATAATAGCATGGGTTGGAAGGTCAGACAGACCCTTGTTCAAGTTTTGGCTTTTCATTAATTGTCTCATCTGCCTCAACTTAATTTATGCAAGCTTCAATTTCCCTGACTCTAAATAGGGATAATAAAGGCAATCAGAATTGTGAGAATTAAATGGGATAAAAACATTTAACAAAGTCTCAGGCATAGGAAAGACTCAGCAAACTGGCTCTTACATATCTAAGTATCCCATTATTAAATGCTGCTATGAAAAATGTTGCCTGTTGTCAGTTATATCTCAATAAAGCTGGAAAAGAAATGTTGCCTAGTTCTTTAAGCCATCGGGATTTGGAGGTTTCTTAGATGGTTTTTAATCATGGGGAATTGAGTAGAAGTTTCAGAAACTTCTCACTTGTCTGAAAAAAATTATTTCTAGAAGTTATAAACAATAGGAGTGTCTTCCCCAGGAAGGGGAAAAACCATTTTGTGATACTTTTCCTAAGTGCTGGAATTGTGCTTTTTGTTTCTGGAGAATACCACAGATTATATCATGTTCTTTTATCTTCTTTGTAGGCAGTTTAGAGGAGCAATGGTACTTAGAAATTGTGGATAAAGGCAGTGTCTCTTGTCCTACCTGCCAGGCAGTGGGGAGGAAGACCATAGAGGGCTTAAAGAAACACATGGAAAACTGCAAACAGGTTAGATATTTTGTGGCATTTCATGACTGTTATATTACGATCTTTTACCCAAAGTTTAGATGTCTGGCACTGTGTTGGATATGCTGATTACCGTGGAGAAGAGGCAACGTTGTCATAGGGAAAACATAGGCTTTGGACTGTGACAGACTTGGGTTTGAATCTTTACTCAGCCACTTACTAGTTGTATAATTTAGCTTTTTATGTGTGGGACTCATGTTTCCTCATTTATAAAATAGAGATAAAATAATTACTACTTTGGGTAGTTTATGAGAGGATAAGAAAGAAATAACATGTGCTAAGTTCCTACCCCATTATTTGGCAAGTATTGGTACCGAGTAAATGGTAGTTTCTATTTTGTAAGAAATGAATTGCCTTTAATTCTCTTTCCTTGAGGATGTGACATGGAGTTTGTGGGATTTTGAGATTGACTGTTGAGTTTGGGAAATAAAGGAGATACAGAGGACAGCATTTGAATAGGACTCTGGCATTCTTTCTCTCCGTTGAATAGTCTGGTACTGAGCAGTCTTTTTTCTCTGTAGGAAATGTTTACTTGCCATCATTGTGGGAAACAACTTCGTTCACTGGCAGGGATGAAGTATCACGTCATGGCAAATCATAATAGTTTGGTAAGAGTGTCTTCTGTCCTCTCTGGGCCTATGTGGTGTTTGGGTGTCTTAGATGAGTATAGATAACTCAGTGGAGATGGCTAAGGCTCTGGGACTTACAGGGGTGTGAATAAGAAGACCCTTTCAATAGAAGACCTATGTACAATGAAACCTTTGTGGTGGATACCTTGATATTTGTGTGTTTAGTTAGTCCCAAAGGTTCATATATCCTGGGAAGTAGAGGCTCAGAACTCTAATTTCCATTACAGTCACTTCCTTGCCTGTCTAGGAGATAGAGAAAGCCAGGAGTCAGCTTAGGTGCTAGTCTAGTCTTTGATTCTTCTATGATACAGTTTTTTTCCCTATATCTGTCTTTTCCATGAATTATCTGCTTGTTTGCTTCTCTTGCTTTCTAGCCCATTTTGAAGGCCGGAGATGAAATAGATGAGCCAAGTGAGAGGGAACGGCTCCGCACAGTTCTAAAGAGACTGGGAAAGCTCAGGTGCATGCGTGAGGTAAGAACCCGAGGCAGCACCTCCTTCTGCCTGGAGTCTTAGGCTCGTGTTTTCCTCCTCCTCACTTGTAGACCTGTACTCTACAGAAATAGCGTAAGAGTAGCTCTTGCTTTTCCAGGTTTCCTGAACTCATTAATAGGTCTTTATTTTTTTTCTTGTCTCCAAAAATGTATTTTTTCCCCTTTATCCTTTGTTTGAAGGGGTTTCTTTACCACTCTTTCTTTGGTGTGACGAAGAGGCTCCTAGTAACCTCGTTGTGAGGAACTAGATACAGTATTTGGTATTGTATCTAGACTAAGGAGAAAGAAGCTCTGACACAGAAGCGATGCACAGTTCTAGTTGGTTAAATGTGGACTGAACATGGAATTTGATGCCTGGTGGTAGACAGAGCAGCTGTTAGGCCGGGGACAAGAAGGGGGTGTGCCAATGGGAAATGCTGGGAAGGGTCTAGTGACATCAGAGGGTCTATTTGTGTGGCGTGGTGGTTGACTGCCTGTGGCTGTGGAGAAATTTAGAGGTCATGGTCAGAAGATATAAGATTATAGTTTTGGTTTCTCTCCTGTGTTCAGAGTTGCTCTAGCAGCTTCACCAGCATCATGGGGTATATGTACCATGTCAAAAAATGTGGCAAAGAGGCTGCGGAGCTGGAGGAGATGATCTTGAAGTGTCACCACTGTGGGAAGCCATACAGATCGAAGGCCGGACTTGCGTATCACCTGAGGTCAGAGCATGGGCCTGTGAGTACCGATTATTTTCCAGACCCTGTTTGGGGAAATAGTCTGTGGTAGCTGCTTAGCCCTACATCTGCCCATATATTCTTGGTTCCTCGTGCGTGTACTCATTTAATTATGAAGCTTTTGTTCTCTTTTCCTTGATCTTCCTTTGTTCTCTTATTTCTGCTTTTTGAATATTATTAGCTTAGAGAAATCCAAGTTCATTGTACAGTCTAGGCAGAAATAAACTCATTATTTTTTTAAAGCTTAAGGCATTCCCCCTTAGTTAGAAATTTTGTGGCAACCTGTCCAGCTGTTTTCTATATTCCAATTTATTTGTGTTGACTTATTTTTCTGATTACATTTTTACATTCCCCTTACCTCATGTTTAAGAGTTACGTTTCAAGATATAATTTACATATGGTAATTAATATTCACCCTTTTGGTGTATAGTTATAAAAGTTTTGACAACTTCATATAGTCATGTAACCACCTTCATAATCAAGATATAGAACAATTTGATAATCTCCCCCAAATTTCCTCATGTCTCTTTATAATCAGTTCTTCTCACCATTCCCAACCCCTGGCAACCACTGATTTACTTTCTGTCTTTATAGTTTTGCTTTTTTTAGAATATCTTGTAAATAGAATCATACAGTATGCAAACTTTTGAGTCTGGCTAATTTCACTTAGCATAATGTATTTGAGATTCATTTATATGTTGGCATGTATCATTAGTTTATTCCTTTTAATTTGTGTCTACAAGTTCATTATATGGGTTTCTCTCAATTTGTTTATCCACTTACCAGTAGAAGAATGTTTGGTTATTTCCATTTGTGGGTAATTATGAGTAAACATGCTATAAACATTTGCTTAAAAGTTATTGTATGAGCCGTGGCTGGTGTTGCGCAGTGGTTTGATTGCCGATTCCATTCCCCATCAGGGAACATGCCTGGGTTGTGGGCTTTTTACCCAGTGGGGGGCATGTAGGAGGCAGCCTACCTGCTGAGATAGATGTTTTTCTCTCTCCATCTTCCCCTCCCTCTAAAACAATAAAAACAAAGTTATTGCCTGACATTGTTGGTGGGAAGGCAGACTGGTGCAGCCATTATGGAAAATAGTATGGAATTTCCTCAAAAAATTAGATAGGGAACTTCCATTTGACCTAGTGACCCCACTTCTAGCAATATATCCTAAGAGTTCTGAAACACCAATCAGATAGACCTTACACACCTCTATGTTCATAGCAGTGAAATTTACAATAGCTAAGATCTGAAAACAGCCTAAATGATCATCAGTGGATGAGTGGATAAAAACGCTGTTGAACATTTACACCATGGAATACTATGCAGCAGTAAAAAAGAAGGACTTTTACCCTTTGAGACAGCATGGAGTGAGCAGGAGAGTATTATGCTAAGTGAAATAAGCCAGTCAGAGAAAGACAATATTTTATGATCTCACTCATATGTGGAATCAAATGAACAAAGTAAACTGATGAACAAAATAGATCCAGAGACATAGAAGCATGGAGCAGAGGGAAGTTGGGGGAGGGTGGGTGGGAAAAAAATCAATTGAAGAACTTGTATGCAGGTGTGTATGGATACAGACAATAGGGTAGTGAAAGCCAGGGGGGTGAGGTGGGAGAGGACTAGAAGGGGTCAATAGGAGAAAAAAGGAGACATATGTAATAATTTCAATAATAAAGATTAAAAAAATTGTATGAAGTTAAGTTTTACTTTTTCTTGGGTAAATACTTAGGAATGGGATTACTAGGTCATTGGATAAACGCATGTTTAATTTTATAAGAAACTTCCAAATTGTTTTCCAAAGTGGCTATGCCATTTTGTCTTCTCACCAGCAAAGGATGAGAATTCCAGTTGCTTTGCATCCTTCTCAGCACTTGTGATTGTCAGTTTCATTTAAAAAAATCCATTCTGAGAGGTATGTAGTGGTATTTTACTGTGGTTTAATTTTGCATTTCCCTGATTTAATGATGTTGATCATCTTTTCATTTACTTATTGGTGATGTCAATCTTTAGTGAAGTATCTTCATTTGTGAAATGTCTGTTAAAATCCTTTGTTGCCTTGACCGGTTTGCCTCAGTGGATATAGCAGATTCCGGTCAAGGGCATGTACCTTGGTTGCGGGCACATCCCCAGTAGGAGGTGTGCAGGAGGCGGCTAATTAATGTTTCTCATCAATGCTTCTAAATCTCTATCTCTTTCCCTTTCTGTAAAAAAATCAATAAAATATATTTAAAAAAATCCTTTGTTCATTTTATTATTGGTGTTTTTGTTGTCTTACTATTAAATTTTGAGTGTATTCATTTTTTTATATATTCATGACACAAGTCCTGTATTAGATGTGTTTTGCAAATATTTTCACCCATTTTATAGCATCTTTTCATATTTTAAAGTGTTCTTCAAAGGGCAGATCAAGTACAATTTATCTTTTTTTCTTTTATGGATAATGCTTTTGTTTTTGTATCTAAGATATTTTTGCCCAACCCAATATATAATTTTCTATTATTGCTGTAAAAAGTATCACCACATGCCGAGACCGGTTTGGCTTAGTGGATAGAGCCGCGGCCTGTGGACTGAAGGGTCCCAGGTTTGATTCCGGTCGGGGGCATGTACCTTGCTTGCGGGCACAACTCCAGTAGGGGGCGTGCAGGAGGCGGCTGATCGATGTCTCTCTCTCATCGATGTTTCTGACTTTCTATCCCTCTCCCTTCCTCTCTGTAAAAAAATCAATAAAAATATATTTTTTAAAAAAAGTATCACCACAAACTAATGGCTTAAACAGTACAACTATATTATCTCACAGTTCATTTGGCCAGGAGTCCAGTTACTATCGGTACAGCTGGCTCCCAGGCTGGAATCAAAGTTTCATTAGGGCCATTCCTTTACGAGACTTGAGGGGAAAGTCTCTTTGTAGGCTCCTTGAGGTTGTTTAAGAATTCATCTCCATGCAGTTGTAGGACCTCATTTTCTTGCTTGCTGTAGGCCAGGAGTTGTTCTCAGCTTCTAAAGGCCACCTACTTTCCCTGGCTCATGGTCCCTTCATTTTCAACAATAATGTTAAGTTTATCTCATTGTTTGAATCTCTCTTGCCTCATGTCACATCTCTTAAAGTCAATTGGTTATGGACTTTAATTAGATTTATAAAATACTTTCACATCAGCACCTAGATTAGTGTTTGAATAACTGATGACTGCAGCCTAACCAAGTTGACACATCAATAAACTATCACACCCCTAATATGATATTGTATGTTAATTGTAACTGAAAAATATATTGAACAAAATTATACTTAGAATCACCAAAAATTTATCCCTTGGTTTCTAGAAGTTTTATTGTTTTATGGTTTACATAGGGCTCTTACCCGTTTTGGGTTAAATTTTGTATGTAATGTGAGGTTAAATGTACATTAAGATGGTGGAGCTTTATGATAGTGATTAGCAAGCTAATGAATAGCTCTTTTGCTATTGAGAGCAAAGGATAGCCTTTAATCACCTCTTTTGGAAGACACTTCTCAGGCTTACGTTTTGTTTGCTATGTTTCATTTTTGCAGGTCTTTCCAGGGTCAGGACAGCCAGACTGCTTAAAAGACATGAGCCTGGAGTCAAAGAGTGGGGGCAGGGTTCAGAGGCGTTCCGCCAAGATAGCTGTGTACCACCTGCAGGAGCTGGCCTCTGTGGAACTGGCCAAGGAATGGCCGAAGAGGAAGGTTCTTCAGGATCTCATACCTGATGACCGGAAGGTAAGGTAGAAACTTGTATTACTTTTGAAGGATTATGTCTGATACTATGCTTATTGGAGAGATTGAGACTACATAACTAACCTGTTTTATCTACTTCTACCCACTTACTTTAGCATCCATCAATGAATCAGGCTTGCAGCAATTATTACTGTGGTGTTTGCTTAATGATTTTTGTTTGTTTGTTTGTTTCTTCTACAATTATTAAGAGACAACTCTGTCCTTCTAATTTGTTTTATATAAGTATAGACTTATGGGTATTTATTTTATTCGATGGCCTGCGATTCAGTGCTATTGTTACCTATTTTGCTGCTCAAATTGTCCCAGATTTGGCCATGAAAAACTCATTTTTACATTCCCCTATAATTTAAAAAAAATATTTTTTTTATTTATTTCAGAGAGGAAGGGAGAGAGAGAGAGAAACATCAATGATGAGAGAGAATCATTGATCAGCTGCCTTCTGCACACATCCCCTCCCATCTCCCCCGACTGGGGACTGAGCCTGCAACTGAAATATGTGCCCTTGACTGGAATCAAACCTGGGACCTTTGGCCTGTGGGCTGACACTCTATCCCCTGAGACAAACTGGGTAGGGTAGTTTCAGGAACTTTAAAGGGTCTTACTTATTACAATTTTATTTATTTTTTGTATATGAAGATATACTTGTAGAACTCCAGAATTATATAACCTGAAGAGTTGGGGGTGTTTTGGAAGTTGGATTCTTCCAATAAAATCTTTCTTATCTTGTAGTTAAAATATACTCGCCCTGGGCTACCTACCTTCAGCCAGGAAGTACTACATAAATGGAAGTCAGACATCAAGAAGTACCATCGTATTGAGTGTCCTAATCAGGTGATTCTTTCTCATTCATTTATTCAGTAAATGTTTATCAGGCATCTGCTTTTGTTTCAGTTATTTATTCCTTTATGACAAAGCCCTTGAACCCGAGAGACTTAACATCAATTATTTTATTTGTTCACAATTCTGTAATAATTTTGTCAGAGCCCAGGGTAGTTTTCCCGCTGTATATGGCATCAGCTAAGATCATTCATAGGTTGCATTCAGCTAGAAACTCAGATGGGACCTGACTGTCCAAGATGGCTCCTATGCAGCTAATTGAGCTGGAAGCTCGGCTCTGCATGTAGTTAGATTACCAGCAGAGTATATATTCTAAGAATATGAAAGTGGAAGCTGAAGACCTCTCAAGACCTAGTTTCAGAATTTGTTCAGCATCTCTTCCTGGCATTCTATTTGTCAAAGAAATCACAGTGCTAACCCAGATTTGAGGAGAGGATAAACAGACTCCACTTTTTGATAGGAAGAATGGCAGAGAATTTCCAGCCATCTTTAATCTAACTTACCTGTATATACAGTACTTTGCAGAGGAGTAGATATATAAGTAATAGAAGACATTTGTACTAAAGAAAGCAGATTTTTAAAAAAAAATTTGTATAATTTTCTATGTTTAAGTATCAGAAAAAGTACCAGGAAGGGAATATGTAAGCTTTGTAAATAACTTATTTACCTCTTTTATCTTTTTATTTTATTTTACTTTTTGTTGTTTTTTCTTTTTGCTGTTGTGGCTTGCATGTAAATTCTTTTCCTGTTTGGTTGTGGTACAAATGTAAGGTTGATCATAGTTAACAACCAGATTGCTGAGAGAAGGATGCTCTTTTGTATAGTCTTCACGTTGTTTTTCCTTCTTTTTTTTTTTCAGGGTTGTGAGGCTGTCTACAGTAGTGTATCCGGCCTTAAAGCTCACCTGGGCTCTTGTACTTTGGTTTGTAACTTTTTGAACTATTTATCTTACCATGACTTTTGAAATAGAAGAAAATTCAGTTTAGGTGAACAGCTAATTGTCCTATTTTCTGTTACCTTCAGAGGCTGATATAGTTTTTTTATGTCCCAAAGAATCTTCGTCTATTATTGGGTATGTCCAAAGTGCGGAAAAGGCCAAGATAGCCATAAGTCATATCAATTGAAGAATTTGGAGAAAAATATTAGTTCTAAATTCCTATTACACTGGACCTGACCTGTCTTATTGGGCCTTAAACTTTCTAGAGTTTATCTGGATTAATGAAGATGCTCTAAATGCATCTGCATTATACTGGCCTCTAGAGGTGGGAGGTGGGATGTCAGTCAATGATGGGATGTCAGGCTGTCATTCCCCTCACTGAGTGTTTTCCATATTGACCCTGGTGCTCTACAACCCACCAGCCATGGGAATTGGTGCCACTTTCCAATACCTTTTAAAAGTATCTCTTCACACAAAATGAAAGTCATGGAAACACAAGCTTTAGGAAGGGAGAGAAGTCTCAGTTCAAGCAGTAAGAGGGTTGTAGGCATCCAAATCAGATTGGTCCAGGAATGCTTAAGAGCTTGGACATCTTGCTTGATCTTAGTTTTGTTGTTGTTGTTATTTTTCATGTGTGTGTATGTATGTGTTTTTTAAATATATTTTATTGATTTTAGAGAGGAAGGAAGAGAGAGAAACATCAATGATGAGAGAGAATCATTGATTGGCTGCCTCTTGCACACCTCCCACTGGGGATTGAGCCTGCAACCCAGGCATATGCCCTTGGCCAGAATCGAATCTGGGACCCTTCAGTCCGCAGGCTAACACTCTATCCATTGAGCCAAACCAGCTAGGGCTTGATCTTAGTTTCTGAGTCCTTAAACTTTGTGTTATGGAAGATATTCTTCTAATCCTGGGTTTCTAAAGCACTCTTTGCAGCAGTGGGTTATATTGGGGAGAATTATACTTTGGTGCCTATTCAGAAGTTGGATAATTTGCGGGGAGGAACCAAGAGAACCTTGGAAGTGAAGTAATGAACAAGAGAAGATAGAAAGATGTGACATGTCACATAATAAAAGTAGGAGGATTTTGGGTTGTGTTGAGATGGGAGGTTTTGGTAGAGAATTGCATTAGAATAGATAGATAGTGGTGATAGTCTGCCCGAGCTGTTTTTCCTAAAAATATTGCTGTTTTGGATTTATTCCTTCTTACCTTTGCTGAAGTAGAATCCCTTCTTTAATCAATAACAGTCCCTGCATGTGGCCCAGGTATGTGTTCCTGAGTTTGCCAGTAATACTCTTTTCTTTAAAACAGGGAAACTTTGTGGCTGGAAAATACAAGTGTCTTCTATGTCAGAAAGAATTTGTGTCAGAAAGTGGTGTCAAGTATCACATCAACTCTGTCCATGCTGAGGTGAGGGTCCTGCTTTTTCACAGTGTTTTTCTTACCTAATCATATTCCCTTTTCCCATACATACACCATAAGAGAGGTGGGTTTTGCTCTGTTTTTGTGGGCGAGGACAGTCAAGCAAAGTAAAATGGTTACAGAGACATTGGAGTTCAATCCAATTAAATCAGACTCTTGGGAACCAGGTTGAATCTACACCTTCTTATTTAACAGTATCTCTACTTCCATTTTCTAATATTCTTTTAAAAAATATTTTTATGATTTCAGAGAGGAAGGGAGAGGGAGAGAAAGATAGAAATACCAAAGATGAGAAAGGACCATTGATCAGCTGCCTCCTGCATGCCCCGCACTGGGAATTGAGCCTGCAACCTGGACATGTGACCTTACCTGGAATCGAGCCATGACCTCCTGTTCATAGGTTGCCACTCAATGAGTCACATCGGCTGGGCTTCTAATATTCTAATGTCTTTTAGCAACCTGTTTTTAATGCTACTTAAAATACCTCCTACAACCCAGTTGGCTGATTATTTTCTCTCATCGATGATATTTCTATCTCTTCCTTCCTTCCTCTCTGAAATCAATAAAAACATATTAAAAGAAAATAATAAAATGCACAGAAACAAATATAAAGGACATTGGGACAAGTGAGGAATTTTGAATATTAACTATATTAAATAATAGCAATGTGTCCATGTTACTATTTCAAGATGTGATAATTGTAGTTACACAGAAGAATACCCTGGGTCTTAGGCAGATACATGCTGAAGTATTTAGGGATAAAGTAATATGTTGTCTGCAACTAACTTGCAAATAGTTCAGCAAAAAGAGGGAAGGAAGGAAAAGAGAGAGAGGTCAACAGTGATAAATCTAAGTGTTCAGTAAATAACTTCTGAAGTTTTGTAAATTTTCAAAATAAAAACTAAAAAACTCTGTGTTGTGCCCTAACCATGCCTTTTAAAATTCTTCTCAAACCTCTTCTCTATGCTTTCCACTATGTTTTGACTGGATAGTGTTTCTGTTTTGCCTTGTAGGACTGGTTTGTTGTAAACCCAGCAACAACCAAAAGCTTCGAAAAGCTGATGAAGATAAAGCAGCGGCAGCAAGAGGAGGAAAAGCGGAGGCAGCAGCACAGGAGCAGGAGGTCTCTGAGAAGGCGGCAGCAGGCCGGCACGGAGCCGCCTGAGCCAGCAGAGCTGAGTCTGAGAGTAGGGAAAGAGCAGAGGAGGAATAAGGAGGAACTGCCGGTGTCCACCTCCTGTAAAGAACCAGAGCAGGAACCAGTGCCAGCACAGTTGCAGAAAGTGAAGCCCCCAAAGGCTAACCATAAACGAGGAAGGAAATAGGCAGGGAGGCTGAGAGCGCTCCTAGGGGAGTGGATGGATGCTCTTGTCACGGGGACCTGTGCTGGGAGGACTGAGTTATGGGGCTGAGTGAAGAGAAATGTACTCGTTCAGCTGTTTGTGGGAAGCTACAACTTTCTCAACTCTTTCCTCCTGTATAAATTTCACTGTTTTTCCTACTTATTCACTTGGACAACCTCCCTCCCCCACCCCTTTTTGGTAGGTTTTCCTGCCATTTCTCATTGGAGTCTTATTATTTTCTCTTATCTTGCCCAAAGAGTTCCCTCTTAAGGCCAACTATAGGCCCCTCTTGCCGTGTATAAGACTAAGAAAACTGGTGGTTCTTTTCTTCCTGGGGTGTAGACTGTTCTTGGAAATTCCATTGATTTAGTAGTCTCCATCAAGTTTATAAAACAATTCCAAATTAATTTTTTAAAACCATATTGATTAATCATTTTGTATTTGTGCTATCACAAGTCTAGAAGCTAGAAATGTCACTCATATAATAATGTTACCCTCTTGGGGAAACAAACTTTATGGAGGTGGTTCTCTCAATATGGTTTTAGGATTGAAAGAAAGAAATGGGTTTAGGATGAAAAAGCTAGAACTTCCCTACACTAATTCTGGGAAGTGTTTTGTCTGCCCCAAGTAGCAGTGACTGACTAAACCCACAGGCATAAAAAAGCAGTCTTAGGAGTAGTATGTCCCAAACATTAAAGTGGCTAGAAAGAAGAAATTAGAAGAAGCAATAAATACTGCCTCAACTTATCTGGGGCTTGAGGCCACCTCATCTGTCATAGATTTTAATGCTGATTATGGTGCCCTCCTAAAGTTTGTTTTCCCTCTCAGTTCTAAGGAGTAAGAACCAGGTTGCTTGCCCCTGATTTTTTTTTTTTTTATATACAGAGAATCCTGGTGTTCCTGGCAATGCCACTAAGATTGGTAGCCAAGGCATTGTTCCTTCTCTCCGGGACTTGACCTCACTTTTTTACATCCCACTAAGTCCTCATCCCTCCTTTTAGTCAACCTCTGCCTAAATTTTCTGAGAATACTGCTGTCTATCCTCTTTCACGTGTGTTTATCGTCTTTAATCCTGAGACTTTGACACCAGGTATCGATATTTATCTGGAGTTGGAATGAAAAGTTTTTTTTCTGTACCTCATGTCTACCTGATGTCTAATGGGCTGTTAGATGTTTTGAAATAAGTGAAGGACATGGTATATCCACTGTACATTGTCATTTGCAGTTGTGCTCTTAGAGCCCTTTCAGTAGATGAGGATTGTCAGGGAGAAGAAATGAAGAAGCTATATTAATTTCTGGTGAATAAGACTTGGGAAATGTTTGCAAATGTCAAAAGAAATAAATGACTGTTAGATTGATGTTTCCGGTTGTTCATTGACTCTGACCTGCTATTTGACTCCTGGCTGATACAGTATATGGGATAAGAAGATGGCTAGAGAGGGGAGTCAGTTTGAAATAAGTACCAAATGCAGTTGGTCTCAGTTGTTCTTAGCCCCCAAAATCTGGCTAAAATGAATAATTTGAGATTAAAGTGAATTAAGTATAGGAAACTTGCCCATTCTCATGCCAGGCCCTTACAGGCACTCTTTGTTTTTCTCCTTTTTAATTGATTTTTGAGAGAGGGAGAGAGAGAGATTGATGGAGAGCAGTACACCAGATGCACTATCTGGGATAATAGGAATTTAAACTGAGACGAGATAGAAGTTCTCTACTCCTGAGTTAGATAATGGGGCCAGCATGGTAGGAGGGGAATTAAGAGCAGAAGAGTCTAATCTTTTATCAGCCTGAGTATATATATATTTTCCTAGGGTTTTTGCATCCAGAAAGACTAAGGTTTCATTTATCTTGGATACCATGCTTTTCAAGTGCCATCTTTCTGTATTTTCAGTTCATGAATTGGAAGTATTCAGTTCAAGGTACCTGCATGTTATCTAAAGTCTTATTTTTTGCACTAAAATTGCAATTTTATTATTTGTATACTAGTTAAGTATAAGAAGCAAAAGTAATGAGAAAAGTGACAAAGTAAAAAATATATTGGAACAATAATAAAATAAATGGGTAAATTATAACCCAAGTAGGCTTTTATTTTTTAACAAAACCTTAATAAAGAAACTACATATGGCCAAAACCGGTTTGGCTCAGTGGATAGAGTATCCGCCTGCGGACTGAAAGATCTCAGGTTTGATTCTGGTCAAGGGCATGAGTCTTGGTTGCGGGCGCATGCCCAGTAGGGCGTGTGCAGGAGGCAGTGGTCGTTGTCTTTCATCGATGTTTCTATCTCCTTTCCTCTCTGTAAAAAAATCAATAAAATATATTAAAAAAAAGAAACTACATATGTAACAGAAACATTAAAATAGAAGTTAAAGGTACATTGAAGGAGGGTCCTTTGTTTAACCAATTTAAAGGAATCCATTTTACATATAAATAAGACTAAATTCAAGAAAATTATTTTTAAAATTTTCTATTACGTACAAAGTTGATTATATTTTCTCATGGAGCAATGTTAAAATATGAGGTTTTATTAGGAATCAGCATTCAAAGAAATCACTGATCTAACCATCGTAAGTGCAAAAAAATAAATACCTACCCTAAAGGTCTATAGTAATTTAAAATACTATTCCCAATTCTATTAAATAGGCCTAAATATATGGCACATAATAATTACAAATAGCATTTAATGTATTAAGTGCATATGTAGTAAGAAAATAAATGACCTAAAACTAAAGTACTTACTATATTTAACACTAAGTAATTTTACTTATAGAATTTAGCATATTGTTAGGGAAATAATAGATGGCATAAGACTTTAAAAGTTAACCAAATATTTAAAAACTTTGTTTTGATAACATTTTCCTAAATCAAGTAGAGGCATTCAGCCACCTCATTAATTCTTGAGGTATTTCTTCACAATAAACATTTTCAAAAGTAAAAGTTGATATATGTTCCTTTATCTTCTCAAGTTACTCAAAACTAAAATTGTTAAGGACCGCATCAGACAATAGGTCACTCTGCAAAGTGTTGACTTTGCTATTGATTACTTTTTCACTAATGAAAACTATAGGAGCTACCTGGTCAGTGGCACAAACTTTTTTTTAAAGAGCTTAAAAACACTTTGCCTTTGTGTTCTGAGTTGGCCAGAAGGAAGGAGGATAAACTTACATTGGTTGTTTACAGAGAGAAAGCTCTTACTAGTAATAGTCAATCTGAGCTGCTATCCTGAAAGGTGATTTTCCTATAAAGAAATCTGACTCAGCTAGATGAAATAAATCACGCACCCATTTCCTTTCACTTCCTGCAGGTGGTTTTCTCAACATGGTTTTATGTATGAGTGTCTGGCACATGGTGTTAGGTTATCTGGAGGTTTCAGGAACATCCTTCTTAACAAGAGCTAATTAAACTAAAGAAAGCTGGTTCACACAAGTATCCAATAGTATGGCTGCAAAAGAGCATCTAATCTTTCACATTAACAAGTCTTGATGGATATTTTACCATAGCACTGAGACCCAAAAACCTTCCTAACCAGGGTTTATGCAGCACCTACAGAATACTTCTCTGCTCCTTACTTAATCAGTGATATTTAGGAATTACTGAGGATTAACCTTAATTTGGGGTCCCAGGGAGCCTCGAGCATCCTGTTGCAGTAGTTGCCTCCCTTAAATTAAGCTCTCCACGCACCACTGTTCCTGCTGCAGCTGTTGCTTCTGACTTTTAACAGGCTTCGAGCACCTGCAACTCCTGGCATTGCTTAGATTGCTGCAATTATTCCTTCTGTAAAAGGAACTGGACCTGGATTTCCTGTGCCTTTACATCCGTCTCCTCGTGGGCTTTTTCTCCTCCTGTAATGTCTGAATTTCTCTTCCTGTTTCTCCTTTAATAGTGATATCCCTCACTGCCAGCAACTGCTGCTTCTAGTTGGATTGAATTTTTTCCCTTCTGCAAGAGCTGTTTTAAGCTCTCAGGTTTGCTTTGCATATTTGAAGGCTAACTCTTGTCTCCTTCGTTCAGTCTCCCCACTTTTCTGTACATAGTTGTCTCACAGCTTCTGAAGTTGCTTTCTCTACTCAGTTTTCTTGGCCAGTTATTCTAGCAAGAATTTATTTTCAGCTTGGACTCAGAACTTTTCATTGATTAGCTGCCAGGTTTCCTGCATTAGCAGTTTTGCTGGATTTGACCTTTTATTTGCTTGTTTAGCTTCATCATTTCCATTATTCATTTAAAAAAATGGAATTCAGAGAGGAAGGGAGAGGGAGAGAAACATTAATAGTGAGAATCATTGGTAGGCTGCCTCTTGCGTGCCCCCTACTGGGGATCCAGTGGGCAAATCTGGGCATGTGCCCATGACCGGAATCAAACCTGGGATTCTTCAGTGCGCAGGCCCATACTCTATCCACTGAGCCAAACCAGCTAACCATTGTCCTTGTTTAAAGCCCCATCGCTGCCCCCTCTTTTTTTGGCTTCCCTGGCTTCAAAAAATTATTAAACTAAGATACCATGTAGCGGTTGCTGTTGGGAGTCCTCAGTAAACTTGAAGGAAGAACAAGTGAAACATTCCCCCATCGGTTCTTAATGAAAACTTAGTTAACAAACGCACAATTGTACTTCACACAAGAAAATATTTTTGAGCGCTTACTGCAAGAGGCAGGGGCATACAGACAGGGGTAAAAGGGGAAGGACGGTAGTTTACAATTTATAATATGCATTCACTACCACCCCCCGTATGAGATACCTTAATTTTAAAGAGAAGAAAGTTGTGGAGCCTTTAAGTGAGCCACGATTCACACTGCTAGCAAGGGGCAGAGCCGGGGTCAGTGTGAAACCCAGATTTATCTACTTGTGTGACTTGGTGAACAGCTGGCTGCAAAGGGCCACAAGAACGGGCTCGGTGGTCAGGAGCAGGAATAAATGTCTCAGCTCTTTCACCACCGTGTCGGTTTTCCGAGGACGCTTTCGTGCAAGGAAACGCCCCTTGCAGCACCTCCTTGCTCCGGGGATCCTAGCGGTCACCCCCAGGTGTTGGTGCAGTCCACGCAGCGGGACTAGGAGCTAGTGTCAGGGGCGTTTCTCGGTTCAGCGGGTCCCTGCACCTGCCCGGCAACCCCTAGGTTCGCTGCCCCTCCAGTCCAGGCCCGGCCCCCTCTGTAAGGTTGCAAAAATCAGGATTGGGCCGGAGTTAACACAGCTCAGCTTAAAATCATATCCCCCAGTTACATCCTGTAATTACAATCTCAGGGTTGAGGACAGAGCATAAACTCCTAGGATGCTGTGATCCAGGTGCAGGTTGATAATCTTGTGTAACAAGACAGCCTGTAGCAAAATTGTGACTGGAGACATGGTCCTGATGTCTCCAGAAACTAACCCAGAGATAACCATCAGTCCCATCCATTATCAAAACACCATGGTAACCAGAAATATGCGGAGTCTGTAGATTGTGAGATGTGTGCAGGAATGAGGAAATAAAACTCTGTATAACCCTGTTGCTTGTCACATAGTCTATAAGCTCAGCTTTGTATGGACTCGGGGCTCTCAGCCTCTGCTATGCTTTCAGAGTATGTTGTGAGCCCCAGCATGCTGGTGAATAAACCCTTTGCTGTTTGCATGAGAACGTCTCTTGGAGCCTTCCTTTGAGCGGCGAGGGTTTCGACCCTAACACCTCCACACCCCCTCCGCCGAGCGGCTCAACGCCCCGCCCGTTCAGCTCTAGCAGTGGGTTCTCCGGAGGCTCTAGTCCTGGCTCCTTTGGGGGCCGAAATGAATGGCACTTTTTTTTTTTTTTGTATCGTGGGAGCCCCGCTCTCGGGACCTCATCGGACCGTCCCAGGCCCCGTGACGGTGGGCTTTCCTTCGGCTCGCCCCGGTCCTCCCAGCGCCCCCACGCCCCAGTCCTCCCGGCCCCTCCACGTTCCAGTCCTCCCAGCGCCTCCACGCCCCGGCTTAGTGCCTCGTGGGCCCCCGAACCCGGCCGGGACAGGAGGATGCTCCTCCGAGCCGGTGGGAGCCACTTCCGCCCTGTCACAGCCGCGGCGGCGGAAGTCTCTCTAGCCGCGTGACGTCTCGATGGTCGAGTGGGCGGAGCCAGGAGGAAGATGGCGGCGCCCGCGGCTGCCGCCGATCCTCAGGCCTCCGGGGGTCCTCGGGCCCCGGTGTGTCTGTTGGTGCTGGGGATGGCGGGGTCTGGGAAAACCACCTTCGTGCAGGTGAGTTGCGTGGCGCGGGCGGGGTGGGTGAGCGCGAGAGGCGGTGGGAGGCCGGGGAGAGGGCGGGGAGGTCTCTGAGGAGTGGGCGGGGACCGGCGCGTGGCTTTCGGGGTTCCTTGGCGGGCGAGACCTTGCATCGTACCCTGGGTTCACTGAGGCTCCTTGAATGCATACTGGGTGCCGCTTACCACGTGGTACCGCATTGTCCTGCCGACAAAATTGTGGACTTGAAGGCAGAGGCTTACAAGTAACTGGCGGCTAATAGAGTGCGGAGCAGCGGTTCTCAACCTGTGGGTCGCGACCCCCTTGGTGGGGGTGTCAAACGACCTTTTCACAGAGGTCGCCTAAGACTATCGGAAAGTGCATATATTTACATCACGATGCATCACAGTAGCAACATTTCATGGTTGGGGGTCACCACCCCATGAGGAGCTGTATGCAAGGGTCGCGGCCTTAGGAAGGTTGAGAACCACTGGACCGTAGAGTATTATTATCACACAGGCTTTTGGTAGAGATGGCTAAAGAATTACGTATTTCTTTTGCGCCTGTCATAGTTCATGCGTGAACAAAAAAGGGGTGCGGTAATAACTGTAACCGGAAGTAACCTCACAGGGTGGTTGGATCATAAATTGGTTTTTAATGGAACTTATTGGGGTGCAATTGGTTAATAAAAGCACATAGGTTTCAGGTGTACAGTTCTATAGCACCTCATCTGGATGTTGTATTGTGTTCTCCACCCCAAGTGAAGTCTCCTTCCTTCACCCTTTATCCCCCCTTTACCCCTTTCTACCAATCCCGGCCCTTCTGCCCCTTTGGCGGTCACCGTGCTGTGTCTGTGCCTATGAGTTTTGTTTTTTGCTTAACCTCTTCACCCTCTTCACCCTGCACCGCAAACCCACCTCTCCTCTGACGGTTGTCAGTCTGTCCTCTTATCTTGGAGCCTGTTTCTATTTATTTTGCTCATTAGATTCCATATATGAGTGAGATAATATGGATCATAAATCCTTAACTGGGCTTGTCTTGATGGGCAGTCACACCCCAGGCACATAAAACTTCTTTGGTAAAAGGTTTATATTCTGTTCTAAGCAGGCCCTGTTCGTGTGTGTGCGTGCGCATCTAGGTTAACTCACCTTTGAAATGCCTCTTTTTCAAGAGAGTATGTAATCTAACTATCCACTTTCCGCCTTTCTTTCTCCCACTTTATGTAATCTTACGTTGCCTCCTTAATTCCAAATGCGTAAATAAAAGAAACTGTAAAACTTTCATTCTTCGGAGCATTTGAGATCTTGCTGCCTGGTTATTGTTATCATTCTGAGTCAAACACAGGCACTGAGGATACAGTGAAAATGAGGTTGACAGGGTTCTGTTTTCGTGGAACTACTGGTTTATTGGAGGTGATAGGTTAAAAAGCCCACACAAAGCAAGTAAATAAGTGGTGGAGGGAAGAGGAGGCTCTGAAAAATGGGTAATAAATAAAGGTTGCGTTTCAGCTGAGAGTTGAATGTTGGAGGTGAATATTTCAGATAGAGGGAAATGTCCTTTGTCCTCTTACCATGCCCTCTTTGTCTGTCTCTAACCGGCACCTCACATCTCTGCAGAGGCTCACAGGACATCTGCATAGCCAAGGCTCTCCGCCTTATGTGATCAATCTCGACCCCGCTGTGCATGAAGTTCCCTTTCCTGCCAATATTGGTGAGTGAACTACCGTTTTGTATAAAGTTTCTTGGAATGGAAACCCTCCAACCTGCCAGTTTTCAATGCTTTCATTTTTTCCTAAACTACCTACTTTCATTTCCCTTAGATTTGCTAGGATCCCTGAACAGGCTTCTGCCTTATTCACATTTTCTCTTTGTTTACTCCTTTCCTTTGTCTCCTTTCTACTCAGCGTTTTTTCTCCTTTCCAACCCTGAGGTATCAGGCGATTGTTGTTTGGGGAAATGAAGTGGCTTCTCACTTCTAGGCCCTAAACCCTTCAGCAGGCTCTGATATATGCATCTTTCTATTTAGTTTCTTATCCCAAAGTTTAAAGTATAAGGGTTTTTGTGTGGTAATTCACTTAATGATTTGTAGGAACCTTGCTTCCACTCCCAAAGTTACATAGAAAACTGTGCATAGGTATGCCTATGTGCATTGTTTTGGGGGGAGGTTCTCAGTTATTGTAATAGGAATCGCCCCTCTGGTTGCCTGCAGATGGGCTCTGATCACTGGACAGGCCTAGGGACCCTACCTGTGCATGAATTTTGTGCACCGGGCCTCTAGCAAAAAGATAAGAATGGATGTGATCCAATGTCATGATTCTTCTTAGGATCTAGGTGTCCGGATCTAGGCTATCGTTGTGATAATCTTTTCTCTTCTTAATCCTGTTATAATGCTATAACCCAAACAAGCTAATAAAGGAAGGCCTTATATTAAAAAGCAGAGATTGTACTCTAGCTAATGTGGCTCAGTTACTTGAGCATTATTCTCTACACCGAAGGTTGCTGGATGGAGATATATATATCTATACATATATCTATATATCTATATCTCTCTCTCTCTCTCTCTATATATATATATATATATATATATATGTATATAGCAAAGGATTTGGGGAAGAAAATCACCCATCATCTCACTTAAAGGATGTGATTCTAATAGTTGATGGGTAGGTTTATAGACTGGTAGGTAGGTTTAGATAGATATTACTGGATAAATTAATTCCTTTTTAAAAATTACTTTTGTTATCAATAGCAATTAAGAAATAAACATTTTTTTCTTGATTTCTATGCATATGGTTACTGATAAGGTATTTAAGTGCATAAAATTTTCTCTCTATCTCAGAACATCTCAATGGTAGCTTGAAAACTTGTAACATTCTTCATGGGTGACTTGACAGTTATCCTTTGTAAGGACAGAAACCATTGTGAAGCTGGTAGAAGAGAATGCTGACAAGAGAATACTAAAAGGCTAGTTTTAGTTTCTTGCTGATAAAGTACAGAACACCTTCTGCCCTTCTATTCTTTTCCTCACAATTTTGATTCTTTTTCTATCACAGTTCAATGATCTTGGCTTAAAAATTACAAAACAAATTTGAAAAGTAACTCATGGATAGAGGGAACCTTATTATTATTTTTTTCCCTTAGAGGAAGCAGAGATGACTTGAGAGACCTCTTGGCTTAGGATATTATTGGTGGAGAGCCTCAAGCTATATTGTTTCTTACCTAGGATGTGTTCAATTCTAATTATTTCTTCACCCTCTTTCCTCAGATATTCGTGACACTGTGAAGTATAAAGAAGTCATGAAACAGTATCCTTTTTACACCTTCTTCAGTATTGACTCATCTATGGCTGTTACCCTCTGTATTTTGTAGCTTTGAAGGAATGCTTTTGGGTTTCCTTGTGAAATATACTAGCAAAATAATTTTGAGTACTTTAAAGTCATTAATTAGGAAAATGAAAGATGAATCTGGAAAGAAATATTATAGGTGATTAGAAATATTCTTTGAGCATGCGATTTTAGATTTTTTACTAAATTCCCAGTCCACGGGCTGTTGTAATTAGAGAGCATAGATAATAAGAGGTTAGCTGGTAGCGTGCCTAGGACCCAGAAACTAGTATTGTTTTGGAAGCTACATTCATTGGTCATCACCTCTTCAAACTAGGGAACCCAGAAATGAATAGGAATCACCTTTTCCTCTAGGTAAGTCTGTGTAGGAAATTATAATCAGCAAGTTGTGTGGTTAGTGAGGGTGAGAGCAAGAAGTATTATATAGATGATCTTAATAGCTAATGCTAGCAGGCTGTCACTGCCTCATGCATCTGTCTATTATGTTTTGGTCCCTTTAGTTGGTTCATTTTGCCTGGCCATCGGTAAAACAATAAATAAATGAAGATCTTGATGATGAATGTTTCCTATGAAGTTACAGCTGTGTGGTACATACTAAGTCAAGGATTAGCTTGCCAATATTCATTAATGGACCACTATATAATGTTTGTGTGAATGATATTCTGTGTATGAACTTTATCATCTGAATTCATCTATAAGCAATTTGAATCCTCAACTTAGTGTCTAGATATGGACTTGGACCCAACGGTGGCATAGTGACCTCACTCAATCTCTTTGCTACTAGATTTGATCAGGTATTTCCATCTGTTTTCACTCATATAGGCATGACTGTATAAAAACCTGTGGTTCTTAAATACGTTAGTTTGATAAGGTTGGGAAAGAAGAGCAATTAACCTGGAATATAAATAGCCTATCTAATAAAAGAGTAATATGCAAATTAACCATTGCTCTGCCACACCCACCAGCCAATCAGAAGTGGGTATGCAAATTAATCCAACCAAGATGGCTGCAGCCACAGAGCAAGCAGGAGGCAATGGAGAAAGCTAAGCTTTCCATACATCCTGGCGGCCCAGGCCTTCACTCAAGGCTATAAAGTTTCAATTATAGAATATAAATAAATCCCAACAAAAATGGCTGCAGCCATGGAGCAAGCAGGAGGCTTAGCTCTGCTCAAGGCTACAAAGTTTCAATTATAGAAGATAAATAAATCCCAGTAGCAGGGCCTCTACTTGGGTCATCCGGGGGGTGTGGTCAGCCTGCAAACCACACAAGCCCCTCGCCCAGGCTACCCAACATCCCAAGGGAACCCCCATCCTGATCTGGGACACCCTTCAGGGGAAACCAGCTGGCCCACACCCATGCAGCAGGCCTCTATCCTAACTTATAAGAGAGTAATATGCAAATTGACCATCACTCCAACATACAAGATGGCTGTCCCCATGTGGACACAAGATGGCCAGCAGGAGACCGTAGTTGGGAAGGACCAGGCCTGCACGGGAGGGCAGTTGTGGGCGATCAGGCCAGCAGGAGAGGGAAGTTGGGAGGGACCAGGCCTGCAAGGGAGGGCAGTTAGGGGCGATCAAGCCTGCAAAGGAAGGCAGTTAAGGGTGACCAGGCTGGCAGAAGAGGGAACTTGGGGGCAACTGGGCCTACAGGGAAGGGCAGTTGGGGGGGACCTAGGCTTTTAGGGGAGAGCAGTTGGGGTCCAGGCCTGTAGGTTAGGGCAGTTAGGGGCAAACAGGCTGGCAGGAGAGCAGTTAGGCATCAATCAGTCTGGCAGAGGAGTGGATAGGGGGTGATCAGGCTGGCAGGCAGAAGCGGTTAGGGGCAATCAGGAAAGCAGGAGGCGAGCAGTTGGGAGCCAGCAGTCCTGGATTGTGAGAGGGATATCTGACTACCAGTAGGATCGGGCCTAAACAGGTAGACATTCCTCGAGGGGTCCCAGATTGGAGAGGGTGTAGGCTGGGCTCAGGGACAACCCCCCCCTCCATGCACAAATTTTGTGCACCGGACCTCTAAAATAAGTAGGCATTTTGGTAGACACAGAAGTAGCTATGAGAGGATGATCAATTTTATAAACACTTGACATTTAATATTTGGGACAGCCAGTAAAACAGAAATACAGGAGACTTTGTTCATTTCTTGATCTGTTACTGGCTTATAGTGTTACCCTGAAGATGGAGTAAAGGGATGGGGGTAAGATGGGGTGAGATGGGCTAGCAGATATGGAACAGAAAACTAATGGGGCTTTTTTAATTTGTGACAAACAGTTATCATCATTTAAGTTTTCTCTGTCACCTTCTATGTTTTAAGAGTGCTTTGTAATCAGTTTTTTGCCCTCATGTCACTCTGTGAGACAGGGTATTCACATTTTGCGAAGCATCAAGAGAAGGGATTTGACAGGGACAGATCAAGTCTTCAGCTTCTCAAACTCTTTTCCTGTGCTCCAGGATGCTGCAGGGCTGCTGATGTGGCTGTTTCTGTGGTTCAGTGCGTTTATTAGTTGGTGTCCTAAGATTGAGAACACAGAGATTCAGTAGTTGATGGAACCTATGAAGCGGGCCAGTGGAGAGGGCCCTGTGATTTTATGCTGAAATCAGCTCCTGTTGTAATGGGCATCCTTTTCTTCTAGGTGATGAAGTTTATTGAGAAGGCCCAGAATATGTCTAAGTAAGTGATTTTGGTTTAGCGCCTGTTTAATACTCTATAGTTAACACGTTTCTAGGCTTTTTTGAAAAAATTTTGGATTAGCATTAAGTTTTGAAAGAGTTTAGATTAAGATGAAAGTATTAGAAGTGAAAAAAAGATAGTCAAGGAAATCCTTAAGATGCTATATAGTTTAGAGCTAAACTTAATTGTATTCTATCCCCAACCATTTTGGTATATGCCTATGGCTTCTTAGAAGATATTTTGAAAATGTCTCTGTTTTCTCTTGGGAAACGATATTTGTTGGCATTAAAATCTCTGAAACATCTTTCTAACTCTTATTTAAATGAATATAATTTACATAAATCAGAGGATAATTGTTTTTTAATTTTGAAAGTATCAAAATATAAAATATTTGTTTATATTATATTACCCACTGTTAATAGATTAACTGTTAATAGGTTTTTAATAGGTTTGCTTAAAAAAAAGAAAGATTATTTTTATAAAAAAAAGATATATGACCCTAATAAAGAATTCAGCCTGGTTGGTATCATTCAGAGGTCATACACCAGGAGGTCATGGTTCGATTCCCCATCAGGGCACATGCCCAGGTTGTGGGCTTGATCCCCAGTAGGAAGCATACGGCAGGCAATTGATCGATGATTCTCTCTCATCGATATTTCTGTCTCTCCCTTTTACTTTCTCTTTGAAATCAATAAAAATATATTTAAAAAAACAATACAAACCATACATCATTTAAAAAGTGCATTCATCACCCCCTAGAAATAACTATCATTACTATCAGTGACGATCATTTCATATGTTTCTATGCATATATACATAAGTAGAAGAATGGAGGGATAAGGTGTTTTGCAAAAATAGCATCATAAAAGAGGTAGTTTTTAAAAATATCTTTTTTGAGCCCTAGCTGGTTTGGCTCAGTGGATAGAGTGGACTAAAGTGTTCTGGGCACACTGGAACTAAAGAGTCTGGTCAAGGGCACCTGCCGGGATTACGGGCTTGGTCCCCAATAAGGGGTATGGAGGAAATAGACAATCAGTGATTCTTTTTTTAAAAAATATATTTTATTGATTTTTTACAGAGAGGAAGGGAGAGGGATAGAGAATTAGAAACATCGATGAGAGAGAGACATTGTTCAGCTGCCTACTGGGGATTTGCCCGCAACCAAGGTACATGCCCTTGACCGGAATCAAACCTGGGATCTTTCAGTCTACAGGCTGACGCTCTATTCACTGAGCCAAACTGGTTTCGGCCAGTGATTCTTTTTCATTGGTTTCTATCTCTCTCCCTCTCCCTTCCTCTCTGAAATCAATAAAAATATATTAAAAAAAAATCTTTCTTAAGATATAAACTCACACACCATAAAGTTCACTCCTTTATACAATTTAGTGGTGTTTAGTAGACTCATAAAATTATGTATTAATTCCTACTATCTAATTTCAGAACATTTTTATTATCCAAAAAGAAACGTCATACACATTAGCAATCTTTCTTTTTCCCTAGCTCCTATTGGCTGCTCCATTTTACGTTCCCACTAGCAGTGCACGAGGGTTCCAGTTTCTTCACGTCCTTGTCAATATTTGTTATGTCTTTGTTTTTTTATTATAACTGTCTTAGTGGGTGTGTGGGTGGGAGGCGGTATTGCATTGTGTGTTTTTTTCTCCAACTTCTGATTCTGTTCTTTTTTTTTTTGTCTTAAGTTTTACATGTTTCCTTTTTCCCTGATTGACCCTGCATTGAGGTTTTGATTTGTATTCCCTCAAGGATTAATGATATTGAGCATCATTTCATCTATTTATTGGACATTGGTATATATTTGTAGGAGTGTCTATTCAAACTTTTTGCTCATTTTAAAAACAGCTTTATTGAGAATTCCATGTAATTCTCCCATTTAAAGTATACAATCCACTGACTTTTAATATGGTCACAGAATTATGCAACCATCATCAATTTTAGATAATTTTTATCACCTCAACAAGAAACCTTGCATTCTTTAGCTATCACTTCCCTGTCCTACCTCCTCTTCTAAGCAACTGGATAGTTTCCCAAGAGATTTATATTCTGGTTTTTCTTATCTCATTTTTAATGCAGTGTGTTTCTGTAACTATCACAGAGTCCCCTGTGGTCATTTGCAGTAATTTATGGAGTGCTGCATGAATATTGGACATTGAACAGAGCCTGGGGGAATGTGGGACGCATTTCAAAGATGACTGGACGAAGATAGACTAGGCAGTGAAGAGGGCATTTCAATCTTGGATGACCAGTAGTTTGGTGTTTTGGGATATTTTCAGCATTGTACAAGTGTCATACTTCATTAATGGTCTTTCTCGACACAGATATGTCTTGATTGACACACCTGGGCAGATTGAAGTGTTCACCTGGTCAGCTTCTGGGACAATCATCACAGAGGCTCTGGTGAGTATTGGAGGTATTACTGAGAGCTGGACTGGATAAGTCTCTTTTTATTGCCTGGGACCTATGTGGAAGGGAGTTATAGAAGCTCTGTAAAGTGGTTCTCTCTTGCTAAAGTAGATAAGAAAAATTTGATCTGAGCCCTCTGGCTAAGGTTTTGATTATTTTGTGGCTTTAGGCATCCTCGTTTCCAACGATTGTCATTTATGTAATGGACACATCAAGAAGTACCAACCCAGTGACCTTCATGTCCAACATGCTCTATGCCTGCAGGTAACTGATTGTTTCTGATGACATTACATCAAGGTATGAGGCTGCCTCTTCTTTGAGTCCTGAGTGCTTATCCTTAGATTTGTGCACATTCAGGTTTGCCACTCAGTTTAGTGGTTGTGAGTTGGGGAGGGGTCAGGAGAGAAAAGAGGCACATGTGCCTTTGGCATTCTCGGTCAGCTACTTCTCATCCTCCTCCTTGCTAGCTACAGAAAGAGGTAGGGTGTGAATATGAATCTTTTGTTAGTAGCTCCCAGTTAATGAGGTCCAAGTCTAAATAAAACAGAGCTCCTTTTCTGTATCATGATACAGAAATTATAACATGGGGGGAGGTCATGAGTAAAAAGGTTTATCCATAATTCTAAAATACACAGGTTTGCCCCAAGTGTGGTACGATTAGGAGAGGGAGGACATACCTCTCTAAGTTATATCAATACATTAGATCTAGGAGCAAGGCATGCCATTACTGAAGCTGAGAGAATTTGGTTTTTGGAGGTACAGAAAAGCCATCACCAACATTTGCCCCTTCTAGTATGATTAGGGATGTCTCTTATTTGATGCAAGAAATCCTAGTCCAAATAGAAATCTGATGACTGACAGCATTTGCTCATTAAAAAAAAAATTATACGTGTGTGTGTGTTGATTTCAGAGAGGAAGGGAGAGGAAAAGAGAGATAGGAACATCAATGATGAGAGAGAATTATTGATTGGCTGTCTCCTGCACGTCCCCTACTGGAGATCAAGCCCACAACCCAGGCACGTGCCCTTGACTGGAATTGAACCTGGGACCATTCAGTCCACAGGCTGACACTCTATTCCACTGAGCAAAACCAGCTAGGGCCATTTGTTCATTTTTATATTAATTGTTAAAAAGACAATTATTTGGTAAAAACAAGCAACACACACACAATAGAATCAGTAGCGAAGCATTCTTACTCAAAGAAAGAGTTATGCGTGTGTGTTTGTGTAATGGGGGAGGTTTTTCTCTTGGGAGAGGAGGACATGTGCGGTGTAAGAATGGATACCTTACACTTAGAGTCTGAACTCATTCCCCTTTTCTCAGTTCCAAATGACTGACGTGGTAAACAAGAGCTGAAGTGTTTTTACTAATAATGTCTGATGTTTGATTTTCAGCATCTTGTACAAAACCAAGCTTCCTTTCATTGTCGTCATGAATAAAGTAAGTGGATCAGTACTGTATTTGTTTTTCATCAGAACTTTGTGTGATTGGAAGATTTGGAATAGGTGGGAAACGCTATTGAGATGCCGGAGAGCAGATTCAAGCTTAACTGAAACAGACAGTTATGGGCACTTCTAGGAAGAAGATTCAGTCAGATTGAGTATTTGTCACTGACTTTCATCCAAAGTTATTTCAGCCTAGATAGAGCAGCCCCTCACTTGTAGGGTGTGGATTATCCCTCAGAATCGAGACTGGGCAGAGATGGGACTGCTAGTCTATTGGAAATGGCAACTAAAACAAAAAGACAAAACTTCCCTGTGGGTTGGTAGCTGGGATACAGCACACTGATTGGCTTTGAGCCTGGAGTGGGCTGGCATCCACTGTGGTCATGGCCACTTGGCAGTGGATAGTGAAGAGAACATACACCTTCATTTAATTAACACTATACAACAGTCTTGGTTCTTTATGGCTTGTCGTAGTGGAAGAGGAACTGGGGAGAGCAGAGAAAGACAACATATGAATTATAGTTTTCTTTATTTTTATTGAATTTATTGGGTGACAGTGGTTAATAACACTATATATGTTTCAGATGTACAATTCTATAATACATTATCTGTACACTGTATGTTCATCACCCCAAGTCAAGTCTCCTTCCATCACTATTTGTCTCCCCTATACCCTCCTCTACCTCCTCTCACCCCTGAATAATTGCTTGTTATTATCACTACTTAATTAAAAAAAGGGGGGGGTATTTGGTGTCTAAATTCATCTCTGGCTTCTCATAATTGGCTTCCCTCTGTTGCAGACTGACATCATTGATCACAGCTTTGCAGTGGAATGGATGCAAGATTTTGAGGCTTTCCAAGATGCCTTGAATCAAGAGACCACATATGTCAGTAACCTGACTCGTTCAATGAGCTTGGTGTTAGATGAATTCTACAGCTCGCTCAGGGTAAACTTTTTCTTCTGCTCACACGACAGTCTCCCCCGATAACCTCTCAACCATAGGACTGGCTTTGAACCGTCTTAGGAAGGAAGTTTGTTACTTTTTGAAAAGTAAATTTTAAAGCATTAACTTATTAAATATATAGATGAGTAGATAGAGACCCTACCCTCAGAGAGTTTATGGTCTAGTTAGAAGAGAAGGCCACACACAGAATTAAGAAAGATTGGAATTTGGCCCTGATGGTAGTGAGAGGGAAGATCACTTGGCATGAGAAGTTTTGGAGGATATAGCTTTAGAGGTATGCTTTGAAGGAAGGTTAAGATTTGTATAAGCAAAAGTGGGTATGGGTGCCAGAGCGTATGTTAATTGCCCAAGTAAAGGCACTGAGATACTAATTTCATAGAGAACAGACAGTGGTTTGATTTGATAGAGAATAGATAAAAAAGCCCTGCTTGTTTGTCCTAATTATCTTTCTTGTTCAATCTCTATTTTCCTTAGACTTATGTCCATGACTTTTTAGTAGACATAATACTTTTTGGTTTAGCTTTATTCTTTGCCAGAGACTTGTTTAAGTATCTAAACTTCTTTATGAATATTTCTATGAAATTTGAACAAAATAATGTGCACCATTAAAAAATACACATCTGCTTGCTCAGTGGCATTAATGTTGCTTTTGTCAGGTGGTAGGTGTGTCTGCTGTTCTGGGGACAGGCTTAGATGAACTCTTCGTGCAAGTCACCAGTGCTGCGGAAGAATATGAAAGGTGAGACCCAAGGAAAAGTCCATTGATGACATTGCTAATGACCCATAATTCTGATATGATAGCAATTTTGCCAGGCAAAGCTTTTTGGTTTTCATAGTATAAGTATTACATTTGCCATGTGTATGTGTACTGACCACACTTAGGGGCCACTAAACCCCATTAACTTTTTTTAAAAAATAGGAGTATAAAATCTTCATTGTATTTAGTGAGTAAGAGCAGGCAGGAGTCACCAGACTTTTTGTGAAAAGCCAGATAATAATTATTTTACACTTTGTGATCTCTGTGGCAACTGTTCAACTCTGTCATTGTAGCAAAAAAGCATCCATAGACAGCTTATAAATGAATGAACTTGGCTGTGTTCCAGTAAAACATTATTTATAAAAATAGGCAACGGACTTGATTTGACCTGTTTTCCACATTGACCCCATTAGTATTAATGCTTTGGAGTCAGACAGTTAAGAGTTGGATTTCTGTTTCCTCCACTTAATAAATAAATTCTGCAAGTTTCCCTTAGTTGTAGTTCAGGGATTGTTATTGGAAATCAGCGAGCTGAACAGAAGATGCCTTAGTAAGCCAAATTTGGAGTCTTTATTACGTTAGCCGTCTCAGAGGAGTAGCCTCCAGTGTCTGAGCAAAGCAACATGGAGGAAACTTTCCCTTTACACCCCCCAGTCCCTTTGTCTCTTAACCATGGGGTTTCCGGACCGGTTGCAGGTTTCATAAAGAGCCCTATGTAGATACTTTGCGGGAAGCTTGTAACCTGAGCACAGCCCAACTCAGTAGCCTTGAGCACAGTACAGTTTCGATAACTAAAAGGCATGGGAGTAACCAGGGAGGGCAGCAGAGTGGCTTGCAAGCCCAGATAATTGAGCTTATTTTCCTTATTATTGGAGCAGGTATGTTTCCAGAAGCCAAGTATAGCAGAGTTCATTTACAGAACAAAGACTACCTGTGCTTGGTGGGAAATTTCAAACAGCAGTTTTTACAGAACAGAGGTTACGGGAACAAGATGGAGTGCCTATGTTTTAGGATAATAGCATGGATAGCTAAGGTCATTGTGAGAATTATTTGAGAAAACATCTAGAGCACCCAGTGCAATTGCTGACACAAAGGAAGCACATTTCATAGTAAGTGATTGTTATCACTTGCCATAATTAATGTTGGAATTCCAGTCACTAAAGGAAAGTGGAGTCAGAGCATGTAGATACTTCCCTTGGGTCTGTAGCCTGTGGGTTGCTGCACCTCACATGTGCCATTGGTCTCATAATTAGCAAGATCCTAGCAAACACATTGTGGTTTTCAGACACATTATTTTGAGTTTGATTCATTAGATAAGGAGTGTGTATGTGTGTGTGTGTGATCAAAGCCCTAGGAAGAGACTTTTGTATCCTTTCATAGTTGCCCTGTTAAAACCACATAATTAAAAGCTAATATGTATTGGGCTTCCTGAACCCAACAGTCCTCGATTCTTTTACTTAATCTCAAATGTTTATCCATATGAATGCTAATAAGCTCATTAGTCGATGTCTCTAGAGTTCATCTTTCCAGCACAACAGTCAGACATTTTTCTAGTTTCAGGGGGGGGACAGGTACCTTGGCTTTTAATTCCATAGGGATAGGATTTCAGGGAGTTACATTTTTGTTATGCCTGACATTCAGTTAAGCAAGACTTTTTAAAAAATTTTCAGAGCCCTAGGAAAACAGAAGTGATGCGGGGGCAGGCAGGACACACTTTAAACACAGCAATTTAGAAATGGTTTCTCTTTCAGGGAGTATCGTCCTGAATATGAACGACTGAAGAAATCGCTGGTAAGAGAGGAGGCTGTTTGTGTATTTTAGGGCCATTAAAAAAACCTCCTGCCATTAATACTTCTGTTTCGGCCATCAGTGCATCTTTTAGATATTCGTTAATTTAAATTTGTTAATGTCTATGTTTGCAGTCTGGATGTAGAAAGGCCCCTTAAATTATTTTTCTTTTCTTTATTTGAAGTTTTAAAAACCAGATTTTTCTGCCCTGGTGAGGGAGGGAGCTCAGTTGGTTAGAGCGTCGTTCTGATATGCCAACAAATTGATGGGTCTCTATCCCCGTCCCCCCCATTCCTCTCCCTCTAAAATCAATATATTTAAAAAAAGTTTTTAAAATCAGATTTTCTTGTTATGTGTAGGGTGCTATGCCCTTATTTCACCCTACCACCCCTACTCTGAGGTGCATTAAAGGCTAGTTGTAGAGTTCTGTTTAGGAATGGAGAAGTGCTTCATAACTCTTATTTCAGCGGGTCACGTGTCCTGTCCCCATTGGCTGCACTGGGCTCCATATCATTGAGCCGTCCTGCTGTATCTGCTTGAGGGGTCCTTTGTGTCCCGTTTCTGAAACTTCTCATTCAGTCTCCACAGCCCTGCAGCCTGAACTGCTAATCTGAACCCATTCTGCTCAGTGTTTCTATGTATCTCCATGTCAGCCATCCCAAATCTGCCTCAATGTTTAGGTAGTTTCTGGCATTTGTATAACTGGTCGTCTCCAGTCAGAAGGTACATCTAAGTTGGGGCTTTTTTTTGTGTGTGTGTCTGATGATAGTTTTCTCTACATATACAGGCCAGTGCACAGAGCCAGAAGCAGAAAGAACAACTAGAACGCCTTCAGAAAGATATGGGCTCTGTTGCCTTGGACACAGGAACTGCTCCAGGTATTGGAGGGTCTCTTGGTGTTAGGGACTGAAAGTGGGTATGTCATTTCTGCTCAGCAGGAAGTTACTTATATTTAAAAGCAGAAAGAGAAGAGGAGAATGTTTTCCTTATGGAGAGTTTACATATTTCTTACTAAATTTATTTCAAGTATTTTTTCCTTCCCTGTTAGTATTGAAAATACTATATCTTCTAAGTGGTTATGTTTTTGTGCATTCGTGTTTTTTTTATTCTGCTACTTTACTGACTTTTGAGTTTTGTCAGTGATTCTCCAGGAATTTCTAATTAAATGTATGTACTTCCACCCATACACCCTTGTTGATGGGATGGCCTCTAAAGGAGTTAAGTTCTATTCAGGAAAGCTGTTGCTATACTCCTGGTAGAGAACATGCAAAGCTGCTTGGAGGAGATGCTAGAAATGGGCTGGGTTGACCAGTTACATGAACTTGCCTCTGCCGTCCTATTGCACACCTCAGCAACGTCAATTTCTATGTGCTCTGGTCTTTGGGATCACTCTTGAATACATGAAATGGCAACTGTTAACTCTGTTGCATAGAGTCTGCTGTACTTAGATAACCTCTTAAAAGTTGGAGGAGTTTCAGTAAATTACTTGGGGGAATCACAGGTACAGTTCGTAATTCTGAGCTGGACATGGAATGAAGCATGGAGTGTTGACACACCGTGCCATCATCCTTTCTCAGGGCCAGGGCCACGTGAACTTTGTGCCCCTGGGTTTGCTGCTTTTTGACACCCTGTTCCCCCAGCTCATCTTGCTTGACCTCTTAGGCACCCGAAGAGAGAGTGGTCATGTGCTGCCTTGGCTTTAGGTTACTTGGCCTGGTTTCACCTTCTTATAGAAACCGACCCCTATAGGCTGAATACCCTGCCTAGGAATGACCTCATTATGCTTTTTCCTGATTATTGGAGCCCAGCCCTAAATTTGCCTCTATTATTATTATTTTAAAAAATATATTTTATTGATTTTTTTACAGAGAGGAAAGGAGAGGGATAGAGTTAGTAACATTGATGAAAGAGAAACATTGATTAGCTGCCTCCTGCTCACTCCCCACTGGGTATGTGCCCACAACCAAGGTACTTGCCCTTGACTGGAATCAAACCTGGGACCTTTGAGTCCACAGGCCAATGCTCTATCCCCTGAGCCCAACCAGTTAGGGCATTGCCTCTATTATTATATTAATTTTTCCTTAACTCCTCCTACCCCTCTTATTTCTGAAGAATACCCTGTTCCTGTACTCGGGATCATTTTACACTGTGTTCTCTTCTGGCCCTCTCTGAACGTAATTCCACCAGGAAGCATCCCCGGTGCTCTACACTGACTCTTGCCTCACTAGCACTCTGATCTGCTTGAAGGTTTTCATAAGAAAATCCATAGTCTGTTCCAAGCTGCCAGCTATTAAAAATGAATGAGCCTGGCCAGCATGACTTAGTGGTTGAGCATTGACCTATGAGCCTGGGGTCACAGTTCGATTCCCCGCCAGGACATACGTTTGTGTTGTGGGCTTGATCCCCAGTGTGGGGATCTCTCATTGATGTTTCTCTCTCTCTCCCTTCCTCTCTTAAATCAATTAAAAAAATATATATATATATATAAATATATAAAGAATGACATTCCTACTAAGAGAAGCTACTTAAGAACTATTTTCCTTAGTTTAAAAATAAGATCTTCAGATCTAGCTGGTTTTGCTCCGTGGTTAGAGCATCAGGCTGCAGACTGAAGGGTCTTGGGTTTGATTCCAGTCGGGGCACAAGCCCGGGTTGTGGGCTTGATCCCCAAAAGGGAGTGTGCAGGAGGCAGCCAATCAATGATTCTCTCTTATCATCGATGTTTCTATCTTTCCCTCTCTCTTCTTCTCTGAAATCAATAAAAAAATATATTAAAGAAAAACAAAACCTAAAAAATAAAAAGACCTCTTGACTTATTAGAATAGTGAAAGCACTGTACATCAGACTGTTGAAATGTTATGTGGTATTAACAGTACATTTGGAAGAAGTAGTATCCTGCATTTTATCATGCCCACTTTCATCCAGCCAAATCCAACATTGTAGTTATTTACCGATTCAGAATCCCCTTTTGGAGGAGGCATGTGTTCATGACATCCCGCTGGTGTTTTCTCTGTAGACGGCTTGTCTTCTGGGCGGGACCCCTCCGACTTGATCCTGACTCGGGGAACCTTGGATGAAGAGGATGAAGAAGCAGACAGCGACACTGATGATATTGACCACAGAGGTGAGAGGGGGCTGAGGTGGCTCGTGAAAGCAGACTAGCTGCGAATCCTCATATGGTTTGGTCAGGAGTTTCTTGTTAAGAGAAGGTCTTGAATATGCAGGTTGAAGGGTCGCAAGTTCGATTCTGGTCAGGGGCATGTGCCTTGGTTGCAGGCTTGATCCCCTGGGTATGTATGGGAGGCAACCAATCTTTGTGTCTCTCTCACATTGATGTTTCTCTCCCTCTCTCCCCATCCCTTTCACTGTCTTAAAAAAAAAATCAATGGAAAAATATCATTAGGTAAGGTTTAACAAAAAGAAAAAATACTGGGGATAGAGGAGATGGTTAAGGTATAGCACCAGGAAAGAATCCCATGCATTGGGAGTTCCTGGCCTTTCTGCTGAATGGTTAATATTGAGCTGATTACAGGCCTTTTATTAGTCTGTCTTCTCAGGTCAGGTCCCGATGCAGTTTGAGGAATCTAGGATTTGGTTTATTGTAATTGATTTAAGAAAACATAAGGAGGCCTCAGCAGATCTGAAGGGACTGTAACACTTTGAGGTTCAAATGGCTCTGGAAACCCAAAAGGGTTAAGTTGGCATAGTTCTATGTGATGTGAACAGAATCTGTTTCTTGAAACAGCCCTTTTAGAGCCTCGCTATGACCAAGAGCAGACTTCTCTTTATTCCAGCGCACCGGATGCTAACATGTAAAGTCTCTCATGTAATCAATCAGGTTTATTGAAGTGTAATTTATAGAATAAAACCCACTTTTTAAAAGGTTCTAGTTTGATGAGTTGTGCTCCTCCCTTCCCCAAATTATAAGAGAAAGTTTATTTAGAAAGTTACAGAGGGATCGATGTTTCTAACTATCTCTCTTCCTCACTGTAAAAAATCAATAAAATATATTCCAAAAAAAAGAAAGAAAGAAAGTTACAGAGGTAGTAGAAGTGAGGTTCAGTGAGGCCCTCCAAGAGGATCCTTGGAGCTTAAGAGAGAGAAAGGCAAAGTAAGGTGTCTAGGGGAAGAAGAGAAGAAGGGAAAAGCTCAGGCATGCGAGAGAGAGAGAGATAGGTAGAGAGAGAAGAGAAATGTTTTTGTGATTTGTTGCATGCATTAGTAGTGTTTTTTTACAGTTGAGTAATACTCCATTATATGGATCTACCACAATTTGTTTATGCATTTACCACTTGGTTAACATGTGGGTTATTTCTAGATTTTAGCTCTGATAACTAAAGCTGATATTAACGTTCATTAACAAGTCTTTGTGTGAACATGTTTTAATTTCCCTTGGATAAAAATACTTAGGAGTGGGACCTCATTTTAGTTACTTTATGAAGGAGGTTTTTCCCCCATTTACAGATAAAAGGAACTGTACATGTTTGTCACCTGGTAAGCATGCTCTGGAGGTTTTTCCTGACTGGGAGGAGCGAGCACTTAGAAGCAGGCACTGTGCCTGAGGGACGGGCGGCGGGTCTCATTCCCTGTCTAACGGCAGGTTTGACAAGAATTGACCTTCCTTTCCTTGCAGTTACGGAGGAAAGTCGTGAAGAGCCAGCGTTCCAGAATTTCATGCAAGAGTCAATGGCACAGTACTGGAAGAGAAACAAATAGTTTCTGGAAAGTCCAAAGTTTGGAGCTCTGTGAAGAAACTGGCCTTACCTCTGGCTGGGTGACTATAAAGAGCAATTTTACACAAAACAGCAGAGTTTCCCGTATTAGGGAGCTTTCCTGACTCCAGTGAAGCCAAGGACGGAAGGAATTTGGATCTGGCAGGTAGAAGTGACTCCCCCTGGCCTTTCCCTGGGATTTTGCAAGGAAGGATTTTCTGACTGTTCTTGGATGCTGGTATTCTGCCTGTAAACCTCACGTTGTATCATCTGAATTCAAGTACTTTTGCTGCTAACGGATGGAATAGAGAGAGAACATATTGTTCACTTCAGATCTCTATTATTAGGCTGTATTTGTAGCCTCTATTTCCCAAGCATCTTGCCCTTGACCCGAGTTCCCCTCCTTTTAGCAGAATCGGAGATAGGAAACATGAGCTTGTACAGAATGGCAGTGGAGTCTCCTTGGCAACTAGTCAATGTTGATATGAAATGCTTGGTAGCTCATTATAGGTTTGTTGAAGAAAGTGGCAAAACATATAATTAATAAGAATCCTGTTTTTAGTGGTGACTTGGATAGAGTTTTTAACTTTAACTTTGGTATAAGCCTGCCTATCAGAATTTAAAAAAAGAAAATTATATAATTATAAATAATTTCACTTCTATTGGTCAGAGAGATTTAAAAATGCATGTCCAAACCTGTCTCAGTAAGGTGATGTTTACTAAAGCTTCCCTGGTTACACACCATAGTAACCAGGTATAGAGCCAGACCCTGTTTGCATTTTACTTTGAACTTAATGCAAAATATGCTTGGTGATTTGTCAAAGGCCATGGACTTGAGTCAGGTGGACAGTCCATATATATCAATCATGGTTTACCCTGCCTCCATTCTTCATCGTATCTCAAAATGTAGTACATTTCTCCTAAGGAGTTTTGTCTCTGCCCAGTCTGCCCTCCAATAGTTCTGGCAGTGTGGTCTCTGGGCCAGAAGCATAAGCATCACCAGGGAACTTGTTAGAAACGGAACACTGGAGGCCTGAATCAGAAAAGGGTGGGGCTCAGTAATCTGAACCACTGCTCTGACAACCCACACCACCTGGGACAGTCCTAGGCCAGGTGCATCTCAGGTATCAGTCATCTGACCTGCTTTACAGAGTACCCCAACTTTGACCATCTGGTGCCTCTTCTCCAGTTTAAACATCCTAACAAAAGTATTTTATTTTACTCTGAAGTATTTATTTCAATATTCTGTACCTAGTGGGAACCACTGGTCTAAAATTTTGAGTCTGTAATAAGAAACAGGCACAGCAAAACTCTGAACATACCTGGTTTTCCCCCTAGTGCCGCTGAATACTTTTTTCCTTAAAGAATAACTTGTATTGCCCTAACTGCTTTGGCTCAGTGGTTAGAGCGTCGGCCTGCAGACTGAAAGGTCTCAGGTTCGATTCCAGTCAAGGGCAGGTACCTTGGTTGTGGGCACATCCCCAGTAGGAGGTGTGCAAGAGGCAGCTGATTGATGTTTCTAACTCTCTTTCCCTCTCCCTTCCTCTCTAAAAAAAATCAATAAAATATATTAAAAAAGAAAGAAAAGAATAACTTGTATGGCCTACATTATATGCTCTGTAAGGGCAGGCACAATGTCTTAATTTTGGTCTTGATTAAAGGAGTGCTCTAAATTGCACAAGATTTGTAATCTGCATCCATAAACTTCAGCAGAATTTCACATGCCGCCACCTGTTACCAAGGCATAAAGCACGTTTGCTAATTACCCCTAATTATCCCAGTGCTGCATCGTTTACATAATAAGTACTGATTGAGACTCTCAGATGCTAAGTAGGGCAGCACTGGAATGGATGAGTGACAACAGTAAAGATGTTCAGGATCTGATGTAGAGTAGAAACCCGTCTAGTAGAAGCAGTTTGCAGATGCAGAATTCTGGCACAGCAAGGGGACTGCTGGCCTCTGATGGCCAAGCAGATGCAACCAATAAACTAAGCACAAACCTGTCTCTGGACAGTTCCTGTTTGCTTTATTCACAAAGGAGAAAATGAAAGAGGCAACTGAACAAATGTACAGAGAAAATATTTTAAAAATCTTAGTGGAAATAAAGACAAGGATGAGAGTAGATGGGACAAATCTAAAGAAGAAGAAAATCTGTGGATGAGATAGGAGAGGGCTGTCTGAAGAAGCAAAAAGGCTGTTACACAGACCTGATTTTATGAGACTTCATGGGCAACAAATGTTTTAAAAAGACTCTGATGGAAAAGTTGTGCCGAGGTTAGTTATTTCTTGCGAGGCGTTAGTACTGGATTCCTAACAACAACCAAAAATGAAGTAAATTAAATTAAAAAACTGACACCTGGTACATTTACTTGTGAGTCTTATTCAAGCACAACGTTGAGGTTTAATAGCATCTTGGTCTTCACAGCAGCCCTGCAACATGGGTCAAAGTGGTACAATTCTCAGTTGTGCAAGAGAAATGGCCTAGAGCAATTAGTCTAGTCACAAGGACACCTGTCCAAGACAGTGCTTTGATCTCCTGCTTATCACCCCATCATGACATACCTGTAAAATGTGGCTTGGCTGTTGTGGAAATTTACAAAAACTGCAGAACTAATAGGCAGACTTGTTTGGTTAAATCCAATTTCACTGAAATCAGGAAAATCCACTGTGTTTCAGAGTCAAATCACTATGGAAACGACTTTAAATAGATCAGGTTTTCTATTGGGTTTGTAGGGCAGGCCAGGAAATCTCTTTTCCTTTTATATCTTCCTAATCCTCTTCTTGCAGCGCTGGTTGAAAACAGGGGAGGACCCCATGAGGCTGTCGGTGGAGTGGGAGCCGTAGCTGCTGTCTGAGTCATCGGGGCTCTGGGGGATCCCAGCTTCACTCATGCCTGACATGGGCTCCTCGAAGACATCGCTGCCCAGCACGCCGTGCCCAGAGACATTGCCTTCTTCGCTCTCCTGAGGCTCCATTTTCACGTGGGACAGGTTCCAAAGTGGGGAAGCATTTACCTCTGTACCTAAAAATGGAAGAACATATAACTACAGGCAGTTCTCGGGTTACATAGGACTCAATGTACGTCGTTTCGTGGTTACGTCGCCATCTCCCATTTATTTATTTTAAAAAAAGAAAGTTTCGTCATTTCGATGTATGTACATATGTGCTTTATGTTTTTTGTTTATTTACCACAAGTAAAGGTCAGGAATTGTTATCTTTTAAATTTGTTTTACTGTTTCACTTCATTGCTGCTGTATATGTACTCCATGTGAGTGATGCGGGTGCTTATGTAGGTGGGTTCTGACTTACGGCGAAAATTGCTTTACGTCACGCCGTAGGAACGGATCTCCAACGTAACCCGAGGACCTACTGTACTGGTAAGCCAAGGCTGGAGCTAAGTAGAATGAATGAATATCCTATCCAGGGCAGACGGATGGCCTTTGAGCTCAACTTACATTCTGACTACCTGGCTGGAGAATATGATTATCATTCTTTCCACTTCTTCCTTCACCCTCCCTTACCTCCCTCACCCACTCCCAATTTCTGAACCAGGGAAGTAAAACTGCACGCATGCGGTAAGATTCCCTGTCTCCTGCCTTTTGTTTGGGTCCCTGGTCCTATCTATTTGAAAAGTTAATGATCACTCCAAAATGCTAGCAGTTCATGAACTGCTGAAAAGAGACATGGTCCCTAAGTCCCTGTGTGCGCAACAATACTGTTCTGTGGTCATTCCTCCATGGTGAAAGGCTCTGCCAAACAGCTGTAAGAAATGTGGCCTGATTCTGTTGATGCCACTCTGGAGGGTTTGCTGCTGGCTTCATTTGAGCATTGATGAAATGACAATTTATATTTGTAAAGAACCAAGTGTCTAGACCAGTGATCGGCAAACTCATTAGTCAACAGAGCGAGCCGTGGTTTGCCAACCACTGGTCTAGTTTTTTTTTTTTAGACTTTTTATTTTAATATATTTTATTTGTCAGAGAGGAAGGGAGAGCGATAGAAAGTCAGAAACATCGATGAGAGAGAGACATCAACCAGCCGCCTCCTGCACGCCCCACCCTGGAGATGTGCCCACAAGCAAGGTACATGCCCCCGACCAGAATCGAACCTGGGACCTTTCAGTTTGCACGCTGATGCTCTATCCACTGAGCCAAACCAGTCTCGGCTCCGCTGGTCTAGTTATGCAATCTAACTGACTTAAGGGTCAAGTCATCCTGGTTTGTAAGGTCATCGCAGAGTCTGTCTGGAAGAAGGGGCCAGCTGCCTGTGCAGCCCCTTGCAAGCACTTTTAGTTCCAATTTGTTACATTCCTCTAGCAAGGAGGCCCAACTATTCAAATATTCTTGAGCAATTAACACTCCGCATTTATCTGGAAGTTAACTGAGTACAAGCACCAGGAAGGACCAACGCATACTAAAAGAGGGAGGGGACATCTGCCTACCTAGCTAGGTCAGCTGAATTAACTCGCAACCACATCCTAGCTGGGAGTTATTTAAAAAATGCTTGTCCTCTAGGTACAAAGAGAAGAATGTTGGTATCTCTAGATCAGCGAAGCTGTACTTGTCTTTAGACTTTTCATTCCCCTGCCCTCTCCCACTTTTCTTCTTCAGAGTATAATTCCATGAGGTAAATAGTACTGAGATTGGTGGATGTCCCAGAATGAAGAGTAAGCTGATTTCTCTTACTTGAAGCCTGCGGCGAAGCCTCAACCTCCAGGTTAGACGGGAAGCGCTCGCCCTGAGCCCCGAGGACTCCCATGGGCAGTGCCTGGTCTCCGGAAGCAAGGTCAGCCTCCAGTTCCTCGCTGACGGGGAAGGTGATGTCACTCACAGGTTCCTCCTTGATCTTCACAGGCTTCGTGTCCTCGGTGGCCTTCTCAGGATTGACGATCCTTTCATACTCCTCGGAAAGTTGCTTACTAATCTGTTGGCAAGCAAGAGACAATTTTCCAAGGCAAGGCTAGAAACAAGTTAGGGAGTGTGGAAAAGCCAACAGAATCTGAATAAAGCACCCACTGCCTAGGAATCTGCTTAAGATGTGGAGTTGGCATTTGTAAACAAAATACATGTAAAGAAAATTTGTAGAGTGCGTGTGTGTCATTAAAAGTTACATAAAAGCCGAAACCGGTTTGGCTCAGTGGATAGAGCGTTGGCCTGCGGACTGAAAGGTCCCAGGTTCGATTCCGGTCAAGGGCATGTACCTTAGTTGCGAGCACATTCCCAATAGGGGGTGTGCAAGAGGCAGCTGATCAATGTTTCTCTCTCATCGATGTTTCTAACTATCCCTCTCCCTTCCTCTCTGTAAAAAAATCAATAAAATATATTTTAAAAAATCACATAAAGGTGCAAAAGAGGTAAATCAGAAATGGGACAAAAGATCACAATTTTGGGTATAAAAGTAACAGTTAACATATGTACCCCAGGTGGGTAATGAATAGTATAGAGACTCTGGATCACTTAGCAAAGACTTTTTGTTGGGTGTTAAAAATTCCTTAGGATATTTCAGATTTGGGGAAACCCAAACAGTGAGCAAATTGCTTGCATAAGGCCACGGTGGTTAAGAGATGAGATAGTTCTGGGTCTAACCCAAAATGGTGTCTCTCCCTGCCTTCCCACCCGGGGGCAGTATCACTTCACTCTGTTTTGTTTGGCCAGGTCAGTGATGAGGCCAGTGACTCTCATCCAGGTCAGTGATGAGGCCAGTGACTCTCATCCAGGTCATTGATCAGGCCAGTGACTCTCATCCAGGTCATTGATGAGGCCAGTGACTCATCTAGGGCCACCAGGAAAGTAGGTTATGTCCTCTGTCCCAAGATTCTGTGCTCTGCGTTCTACAGCAATTGCGGGATCCTGCTGAACCCCCTAGACCGCGTTCTCCCCGGCGTCGCCTCACCTGTAGCATGTAACTGTGGTAGTCCTTGATGCGGTGCTGCCAGAACTTCTGGAGGGAGAGCATGCTGCCGATGCCCACCTCATGGAACACCTGCTCCATGACGTCAGGGAAAGGAGTCTGCCCCAGGCGGGCCTCCCGGTCCACAGCGAAGCGCAGCAACTTGGTGAACTTGAGGCAATACTCGTGCGCCACGTCAGTCAGGGTCTCCAGGACGCTTTCGTTCGCGCACTCGAAGCCGGCGTGGGCCAGGATGGTGGCCACGGCCTGGTAGAGGAGCTGCCGGCAGGAGTGCCAGCTGAGTTCCGTCACAGGTTCCCCTTTCCCGCTGGAGGCAGAGACAGGGGAGTGGTGTTACTAGTGCTCCTGCAAAAGGGTGACCTGTCCTGTCTCCCTCGAAGTTTTACAATTCCGCTCAAACCACTGGCCCAGCTTTCCAGGAAAATTCTATGCAGTTACATAGCCTAGTTTTCTTTACTGCTTGACGGGGCATGTCTGAACTCCTCCAATTACATAAAGCTTGAATAGGCAACACATATCTAAAGAAACCCTGTAAAAGGGCGTCTAGTAAAAAGGAAGTTTCCTTCTTATACCAATTGCTCCATTTTGATTACTGTTAGGATCTGATTGACTTTAACAGCAGATCTCACTGCTCAATGGTGCTCAGGTTATTTCACTAGAACCGTGGTCGGCAAACTGCAGCTCTTTGGCCCCTTGAGTGTGGCTCTTCCACAAAATACCACGGCCTGGGCGAGTCTATTTTGAAGAAGAGGCATTAGGAGAAGTTTAAGTTTTAAAAATTTGGCTCTCAAAAGAAATTTCAATCGTTGTGCTGTTGCTATTTGGCTCTGTGGACTAATGAGTTTGCCGACCAGTGCACTAGAACATAGTTTCCTCACAAGCTGGGTAACATATGGCCTTTCAGAAACTTAACAGTCCCAATCAGGAGATTCTTCTATAACTGCAACAGACCATTTGTAAAACTGGGAAAGCAACTCAATTTTATCCAAGCAACTTAAAACATCTACCGCTTACACAGCATTTTTATCCTCTCCTGTGCTGTGAAATGGATAGCTCCCATATTACTTTTTTATTTTTTAATATATTTTATTGATTTTTCACAGAGAGGAAGGAAGAGGGATAGTGAGTGAAAAACATCGATGAGAGAGAGACATCGATCAGCTGCCTCCTGCACGCCCCCCACTGGGGATGTGCCCACAACCAAGGCACATGCCCTTGACCTGAATCGAACCTGGGACCTGTCAGTCCGCAGACCGACGCTCCATCCACTGAGCCAAACAGGTTTCGGCAGCTCCCATATTCTTATCCCTATTTGGCAGGTGAGGAAACAGGTTCAGAGCGGCTCACTTGCCTAAAGTTGTTTGGGTATTTTATTAAGTGTCACGTGGAGCTTCTGACTCCAGATCCCATGTTCTTCATAGTACAACATATGGCACTTAATCACTATTGCAGAAATCTTAATCTTTCTAAGAAAAAACTTCAAAAAGCTGTCTGATCTCTGAAAATAATTTCTAACACTCCTGTGATATTGTACCAGTTTCCTGAAATTTCCTACCTATCCTCTGTCTCCCCTTGACAAAGGACGTAAGTTAGTAGTTGAAACATAAAGAGTAGGAAACAGAAAATGATTCTTCCCTGCCCCATACTTGGCATGTGCCACCATGTGCTGGACAAAGAGTGCTAGAGGAGCTATCCACCCACTTTACTGCTATCTGCTCAGCAGCAGCTACTGCCATTCACTCAATAGTGGGATTGTAAGAAAACCAGCTGCCAAACAATGTTTCACTTACTCTTCCATCATCATTCCCGGGTCGGTATCTATGCCAAATGCTTTAGGCCTCAGAAATGCCTAATAAACAGATAGCTTCTCTTGAGTAATATATGGACCTATGTATTTTCAAAGGAAAGTAATTCCTTTGGCACTCCCATACCTGATGCAAATTATTATTTTTTAAATATATTTTATTGATTTTTTACAGAGGGGAAGGGAGAGAGAGAGCTAGAAACACCGATGAGAGAGAAACATCGATTAGCTGCCTCCCGCACACCCCCTACTGGGGATGTGCCGGCAACCAAGGTACGTGCCCTTGAATGGAATGGAACCTGGGACCTTTCAGTCTGCAGGCCGACGCTCTATCCACTGAGCCACACCGGTCAGGGCTGACACTGTATTTCTAACAAGCTCCCAGGTGATGCAAATGCTGCTGGTTTTCAACCAGATATTGAGTAGCAAGGATCAAAAATGTTTTTATGTTATTATTCCTTAAACTATGTTATCAAAATGAAAATAAAGAATGTAAGCATCCCAGAATAATAATGCCCAAATAACTATGAATCTCAATTTGAGGACACTGAGCTAAATCCACAGAGGCCTGTTTTACAAAGTGTAGTACCTTGGTCCTAGTAAAGTGCATGGTACATAGTTTGTACTTAATAACTATTTGTTGCATCAGGAAAAAAAAATACAGACTTTGGATTTTGGAGATCAGGATTCAAGTCTTAGACTTCCCATTAATTACCTGAGCAACTTCGGCCAAGTCAGTGACTCCTAGTTTCCTCATGGAAATGTTATTGCGTGTTTAACACGGTTGTTGGAAACATTTTTTGAGAAAAGTAGATATACACCAAGTGGCCAGATGATTATGATCTCTGAATGCATAATTGACCACTCAGTGTATATCCTATATAATAAAAGGCTAATATGCAAATTGTCCCCTCAACCAGGAGTTTGACCAGTAGGCAGGCCAGCCAACCGCCCATGTCCCCTCCCCTGGCCAGGTTGGCTGGACCCCACTCATGCACGAATTCATGCACTGGGCTTCTAATATATATATATTCACATACATACACATACACACACACACACACACACACACACACACACACACACACACACTCTGAGTGGCCAGATTATTATGGGTTCAGAGATCATAATAATCTGGACACTCAGTGTAGTAAGGGCTTAACTTACCGATAAAAGTCACTTTCCGGGTCACTGTGCCGAATCTGGAACGGTGCGTTGGGATTCTTACAATCTAAAGGCAGGAGGTCATCCGGAAGAGGAGGTGAGCCGGGGCAAGGGGGAAGAGGCTCGCTCTCTTCGGTCTTCACACCCTCTGTCTGTTGCTGACTCTGGGCCTGAGCTGCGGCGATGAGGCTGCGCAGACGGCGGTTGTGCTGGATCAGCTGGATGGTGTGGATGGTGAGGCTGCAGGGCTCTGAGGGGACATCCAGCATCGTCGGGGGCTTGGGCTTGTTGGCCGAGGGCTGGTGCAGCGGTGGGTCATGGACTTCCACCAGACGGAACTCCCGGGGCAGCAAATCAAAGGAACTTCGGTTGGTCTGGCTTGATGAGATGGGTATCTCTCCCCAGTATCTCAGCATTTTTAAATAAGAAAAGCTTTCAAGTAAAATGTAGATGATATCCTACATAAAAAGTAGTGTTTTTAACTGACAGCTATTGATTATAGGTTTTTGAAGTGAAAGATATGACGTCTACTTGTTATTTACATAACAAGTAGGCTGTTCAAGACCACCAGAAAAATGTCAGTGTCGGCAACTGTAGGAATAAAGATGTCCTCCCTGCAGAAATGAAGAGAAACACAACTGTTACACGACAGTCATCAAATCACACATGATGATAATACCTAATGGACTGAATGAACCACAAGGTGGAATTCGGATTATAGCATCTGCGACTCTATTTTCCATCTCACTCCAGTAACTTCCTACCGGAATTACCGTCATTCCCAATCCTGAACAATATGCAAACCCAGTTAAAGGAGACCTGAAATAGCTCTCAGAGTACCTTGACACATATGTCTTGGATCAGTAGGAGAAAAGGAAGTTAAAAACAGGAAGAGGTGGTTCTCATTCTGTGCGTCAGGTGTGGGAACTTTGAACTGGCCTGGTGGAAAATGTATTGACGGTAATCTTAACCTGTTCAATTTCTGGAAGAATCTGAGACATTTCTGTGGACTCCTAACTGGTACTCCCTTCCTCCAGTCTCTCCTTGTGTCTGACTTATTCTCCAGTGCTGCTAAACTTACTCTTTAAAAACGCAGATTTGCCGAGACCGGTGTGGCTCAATGGATAGAGCGTCGGCCTGCAGACTGCAAGGTCCCGGGTTCGATTCCGGTCAGGGGCATGTACCTTGCTTGCAGGCACATCTCCAGTGTGGGGTGTGCAGGAGGCGGCTGATCGATGTCTCTCTCTCATAGATGTTTCTGACTTTCTATCCCTCTCCCTTCCTCTCTGTAAAAAATCAATAAAATATATTTAAAAAACAAAACAAAAAAAAAAACCACCACCAACAACAAAAAAACGCAGATTAATGGCTTCCCCCTGCCTCTTGGAAAAAGCTGGGCAGAATTCTCTGGCCTACCATTCGCCAGAATCCCAAAATCTGTCTGCAACCCAGCTTTCCGGGTTCATTGCTCATATGTTTCTTCAAGCTCAACAGACATTTATCAAATGCCAGGCATTATGGGAGGAGACAAAAACCAGTGCAAACTCCCTGACCTGAGGTGAGGGAGAGAAACATAAAAAAGGACATTTCAACAGGAAAATACGTGGTAAGTGCTGATCTGGAGGCACAGACATGGTGCAGTGCAAGTCCATAGGAGCTTCCTGGAGGAAAGGACCCTCTCAGTCCTAGCAATATCATACTACCCCACAATATCATACTACCCCGTTTCCCGAGAATGCCATGAACTCCCACATCAGACCTTTGAAGGAATTTCTCTGCCAGAAATCCCGTGACATCCCTGGTACACTTGTACTCATTCTTCTTTTTTTTTTTTTAAATATATATATTTTATAGATTTTTTTACAGAGAGGAAGGGAGAGGGATAGAGAGTTAGAAACATCGATGAGAGAGCACATCAACCAGTTGCTTCCTGCACATCCCCCACTACTGGGGATGTGCCTACAACCAAGGTACATGCCCTTGATTGGAATCGAACCTGGGATCTTTCAGTCCGTAGACCTATACTCTATCCACTGTGCGTCTCTCTCCGTGATATTCTCACAGCGCTTTGCATGTCTGATCCCAGCGTTTATCCCCGGATTTAAACGGGTACTTACCTCCGCTGATTTCATTTCCCATCTCTCTCTCTAAGCCATCGTCTTAGTACAGTGTCAGGCTCACCGTTCATATCTGCGATTTACCGAGCGCTTACTATGTGCCAGACTTTGCCTTTATTTAATTCGATTTTCCCGACTACTCAATGAAATAGATACTATTATTATCCCGTTTGTCACACGGGGAAGCTGCGGCCCAAATGGCCACGGGGGGGGGGGGGAAGCAAGCCGGGCTTCCGAGTCTGCCCTCGGCACCGCTGCACTGTGCTGCCTCCACAACTGGTTTTGCAAAGAATAAAAAAAGGATGAACGAATTAGGGAAGGAAAGAAGTGAAGACAAAATCGCCCCTTTCCCTAACTTCACCGAAATTAGTCCGAAGAACAGGCACCGAGCGAGCCCCAAGGGATGGATGCGCCGATGCCGCGGGGGCTCCTCGCCCGGCGCAGGCAGCACGGATGGCGGGTCCTGCAGTCGCCGGGCGGCCGCGGCAGCGGGGAGACAAGGAGGTCTGGTCCTCCCGGAGGCCAGGAGGCGCCACCGCCGATCACAGGCGCGTCGTGGGCGCGCGGCCGGGCTGCGGATGGAGCCCGGGGCCCGTGGCTGGGACCCCTTCAGGCGCCGCGCGCTGGCTTACGGATCAGCGGTCCCGGGCCGCCGGAAGCGCTTCTCGCAGCGGGGAGACAGGAAGTCTTCAGAGCCCTCTGTGCAACCTCTAAACGCGTCCCCGTCCGACAGCATCCCCAACCTTTTTTTTTTTTTTTTTTGCTTTCCTCCTATTTAAGAGCTTCCTGTCGAATGCACCTCTTCAGGGCGCTCTCTTCACGCACCGCACCTTGGCCGCCCAGAGCGGGCGCGGGGAGCCGGGGAGAGAGAAGCGTGGGGCGGAACGCGGGGGCCGAGGGTTGAGGTTTCCCAGGAGCAGCTTTCGAGGCTGCACCCGACGAAGGATGGCTGACATCCCCGAGGCCGAGGCAACGGCGTCCCCAGAAGAGCTCAATGGCGACTTCAAAAAGCCAGCCCTGCCGGTGCCCCCGGCGGCGAGGGGCAAGTTCCCGGCCGCCCATCCTTCAAACCCTGAGGAGGTGCAGGAGGGGTCCCCGGCCCGGCCGGACCCAGATTCCGGGGAGCCCGACGTGCCTCCGGCTGGGCCGGAACGCGCGGAGGCGGGGGACCCACCGGAGGAGAAGCCGCGCCCCCCTACAGCCGCTCCGGCTCCGGCTCCCGACGGCCCGGCCCGGGCCCCCCCTTACCGAGAGCCGCCGTGGGGCGGCCCCGTCACGGGCCCCTACAGCCTGGAGACCCTGAAGGGCGGCACGATCCTGGGCACCCGCAGCCTGAAAGGGGCGCGGCGCTGCCTCTTCGGGAGGCTGCCCGGCTGCGACGTGTGCCTGGAGCACCCGTCCGTGTCCCGCTTCCACGCCGTGCTGCAGCACGGGGGCGGCCCGCCGGGCGGCCGCGGGCCCGGCTTCTACCTCTACGACCTGGGCAGCACGCACGGCACCTTTCTGAACAAAGCCCGCATCCCGCCCCGCACCTACTGCCGCGTGCACGTCGGGCATGTCCTGCGCTTCGGCTGCAGCACCCGGCTCTTCCTCCTGCAGGTGAGTGGGGGGACCGAGGATGCACATCTCGGCGGCGCAGCGGGCCGGGTTCCTGAGCTCCCTGCAGCCTCCGCCGAGGAAGGAGATGCTTCCCCGCGAGGGGTTGCAAACGTGGAGGAAGCTGCCGAGGCCGGTTTGGCTCAGTGGGTAGAGCGTCGGTTTGCAGACTGAAAGGTCCCGGGTTCGATTCCGGTCAAGGGCATGTACCTTGGTTGCAGGCACATCCCCAGTGGGTGGTGTGCAGGAGGCAGCTGATCGATGTCTCTCTCTCATCGATGTTTCTGGCTCTCTATCCCTTCTCCTTCCTCTCTGTAAAAAATCAATTTTTATATATATATATATTTATATATTTATATATATATATAAAAAGTGGAGGAAGCTGGCCCCTCTGCTCCAAACCAAATCTCACAACACATTGCCTCTCTCTCTGAGAGGGACGTCAGCCATCCTGAGCTCTGAAAGCATTCCTTCCTTCCTTCGCTCGGCTGGTTCCCCAGGGGCCGGAGGAAGACCGAGAGGCAGAGTCCGAGTTGACCGTCACGCAGTTGAAGGAACTACGCAAGAAGCAGCAGATGATGTTGGAGAAGAAGATGCTCGGAGAGGACTCGGATGAAGACGAGGAAATGGAAGCCGCCGAGAGGAAGAGAAATCCTGCTGGCCAGGAGGATGAGATGGGCTGCACCTGGGGAATGGGTAAGGCATGAAACTCGCTGCTGAGGTTGATACCTAAAAGTTGTTACCACCCACAAACTTTGTTTATCAAGCAAGTTTTCCTGACTCTGGAGATAGATAAGAAAACACTATTTTCACACGAGGTTACCAAAACCCAGAGAGATTCGTTTACTTTTCTGAAGTTAAAACAATTGAATGATGGACACAATGGATTCCTTTTCATTTGTTTTTACAAGTTCACTCCCTTGTTGGAAACTCTCCCTTAGCATACAATTAGTTTGGTATTTTTACCACTTAAAAGTATATTTTCCACTTAAAAGTATTTTTTCATTATTGACTTTGATAATCACTGAAGGGGCTGGAAGTAAATTTATACAAATAAATGGAATGTTATTTGAAATAGGACATTACCTTGAATATTTTGTGCGTTGTGCAAATATCCAGAAATGTGAAATGTCAAATTAGATCTGATCCCTTTGCCAGAGGAGCCAGGAATGGGTATTCAGGAGCCAGGAATAGGAAAAGATAGAAAAGGCCTTACTGTGTTGTCGGGAGGACAGGATAAATATGAAATTACTGTGGTACAAGCCAAACAAAATCTAGAAATCAGGCTGGAGTAAGGGTCCAGAGAAGAGAGCAATCACTGGGGACTTAGCCCTGCACTGTCCATGGTAGCCATTAGCCACATGTGGTTACTGGACACTATGTGACTAGTCCAGATCATCATGTGCTGTAAATGTCAAAAACGAACTGGATATCAAAGACTTAGTATGAAAAAAGAATGTAAACTATCTCATTGATAATATTTTTACATTGATTGTTTCTCTCTCTTTTTAAAAATATATTTTCATTGATTTCACAGAGGAAGGGAGAGGGAGAGAGAGAGAGACAGAATCACTGATTGGCTGCCTCCTGCATGCGCCCTTCTGGGGATTGAACCCACAGGTCAGGCATGTGCCCTGACTGGGAATCGAACCCGAGACTTCCTGGTTCCTAGGTTAATGCTCGACCACTGAACCAAGCCAGCCGGGTTATGTCTCTTTTTTAATATAGCTAGTAGAAATATTAGATTTACACACATGGCTTTTATTATATTTCTGTTGGGCAGCACTGACTTAGATGGTTGGGAAGATTTATAAGCAGAAGGGTTTTGAGCTGTGACTTCAAGGGAAAAAAGTAGCCCTTAGGAAGCTGAGCATTGAGAATGGTGTCAGGGCAGGGTTTGATGATTTTAAGGGAATAATTAATAGACCAGTCTATTTGACAGATATGAGAAGTATTAGGAAACTATATTGGAGGCAAGTATGAGAATTGGAGTTTAGATTTTTTTTTTTCATAGAAAATGTGGTAGGTAATTTTGCTTTTAAAACATAGTGAAGGGGGTGGGGGGAGAGGGCCACAAAAACCAGTTGTAACTTGTTACACAGTTTAGAAAATCAGAAGATGTCAATGCTGGTGGGGTTGTTTTTTGTTTTTTTTTTTTTGACCTCCCACCTCTTCTTTTCATCCCTGATAACTGTATCTTTATGAAGAAAGGATAGTGGTGTCATTCAGATGGTCTCTTTTTTTATATCTGATTGTTTTTTCTTTCTCTCCCATGTTCTGTAGGAGAAGATGCTGTGGAGGATGAGGCTGAAGAGAATCCCATTGTTTTGGAGTTTCAGCAGGAAAGGGAGGCCTTTTATATAAAGGATCCAAAAAAGGCTCTCCAAGGTTTTTTTGACCGAGAAGGTAAGTAAACAGATTCCGACCCTCCGGGTAGAATGTGTCCACAGCAGAGTCGTTTTCTAGACCTTCAGGAATTTAGAAATGCCATATTTTGTCTTCTTTGTTCAGTACTTGCCCCTGTGGTCAGTTGTGTCACATTTATTTTGAAAAGAATAAAGATCTTGTTAGTCTTTCTCAGCTTGGAAAATGGAAGGTCTTTTCTTCTGACTTGCCTCATTCTTCTCCAAAGATCCTACATTTTGATGGCAGGAGATTGAGCCAACTTGTAATTTTTTTCTGTGTAATTCTTGGCATGGATTTTGATTTCATAGGATTTAAAAAATAATTCCACAGAGGATTGTTTCATTAGAGATTTGTTGAAGAACATCTAAGTGTGTGTATGCCTAGATGTATATGTGTGTATATGAATTGATGGCATTCTGCACTTACTATTTATACTTCTAAAAACCAGGCAATTGTAACAACTTATACAAAAAAGTGAAATCTACCATGTAGTGGACAAAGCTATGTAGGGAGAGTTGATTATTTTGATTTGAGTTTGCTTTTTTTCTGCCTCAAGCTCAACCTAACTTTATTATCAGATAATCGTCCCTAGGAATGAGGACTGAAATGCTTTGAAATGTATTTTTCAGTGTAGTAGAGGAACTTGCTATTCTTATTTAACTTTTGTCCTCTTTTCCCTTTGTATCAACTAGTAATTTTCGGGTCCTGTTAAAATTATCTTGTCTTTCTTTCTCCCAAGGAGAAGAATTAGAATATGAATTTGATGAGCAGGGACATAGCACCTGGCTCTGCAGGGTGAGGTATGTTCTCTTCTCATTAATGTCCATTTCTGGATAGTGGCCAATTTCAGGTTTAACTTATGGTTATAGATAACAGTTCAAAGAGTAATTTTAGTTTTAATTTTAGGCTATTCCTGATTTGGGGTCTTTGATAGGTTAGTAACACTTACATTATTGAGGGGTTGGGTAGAATGGGTAAGACGTGGAAAGAAAAGATTTGAAATCTAACCTTGGCAAGACAAAACAAAATGAACCAAGAGTTTGAAAAGCCATCTTGAAAAACACGACTCTTACCGTAAAATAGTAATTATTTTGTGTGAGGATCGGAGCTTAGTGCTGTGCTATAATGTCCTCTAAACCAATGCAGATTGCCTGTGGATGACTCAACTGGGAAACAGCTGGTGGCTGAGGCCATCCACTTAGGAAAGAAAAAGGAAGCAATGATCCAGTGCTCGCTGGAAGCTTGTCGAATCCTTGATACTTTGGGACTGCTGCGGCAGGAGGCCGGTGAGTAGCAACACTTTTTCTTAATTAATTGCCACGATATTTTGAATCGTCGTCTATAGATGCTTATGATGTTCAAATTGATAAAAAAATAAAAGAAAGAGGGAAGGGAATTTTAACATAAAATATAATAAAATCTTTTTTTAGGGGGAAAATGTAAAATGTATAGACTTTAATGAAATGAGAAGAAAAAAATTCCCTATCTCAAAACCCTACGGTAGCCATTGTTTATGTTCTTTCAGACATTTTCTCTGCATGCAGATGCGTATTTTGAACTAGATACTTTAACAAAAACAAACACCTATGCACAAATGCAGTTAAATATTTATACTCTTTTGTGATTTATTTTTTTAGCATAAGAATGCATCGTGGAAATTGTCCACATCATTACATTGCTTATCGCATTTTAAAAACTAGCAGCTGGCCAAGTGGCTCTGTTGGTTGGAGCATCACCCTGGGCACCAAAAAGGTTGTGGGTTTGATCCCCAGTTGGGATGCATAAGAGAGGCAACCGACCGATGTTTCTCTCTGTCTCTATCTCTCTGGAGTTGGAATTTCTGTTTCTTGATTTTGATATGCTCAGATTTCTTGGCTTACTCCTTTGTTTTAGTGGGACACATCCTGCTATGGTTTTGGCAGGTTAAAAAGCTGGTACCACAGTCGAGGGCATGGAGTCTTGAATGGATTGCACGTCCTTTCATTTTTCTTGGCTTGCTCTCTTGTTTTGGTGGACATGCCCTAGTGGATTCCTGAAAAAAATATGTAGCAAGTAAACTATCAAACCCCTCATTCTGAAAATATAATTGTTCTAGCTTTACTCTTAGTTAATAGTTTGGTGGAAGAGTTTTCTAAGGAAAAGGGTTACTTTTCAATTTTAACATAAGGGGAATAAGATGGTATAAGGTAGACAAAAACCTGAGAGTTACCATTGTCCCCTGTTGATGGGCTTCATAGATTTTCGGTTAGAAATAATGATGCTTGATTTCTATAGTATAAATTCCTAGAAGTGGAATTGTTTGATCTATATATTTATTGATTTCAGAGAGGGAGACAGAGATAGAAACATCAATGATGAGAGAGAATTATTGATTGGCTGCCTCCTGCACGCCTGCAACATGAGCATGTGCCCTTGACTGGAATCAAACCTGGGACCCTTCAGTCTGAGGGGCAATGCTCTATCCACTGAGCAAAACCGGCTAGGGCTGGATCAATATATTTTTAATGTTGAGAGATATTGTAAGATTGAAATTAAAAAAGCTTATATCATTATACAATCCAACATACTGTTTAAGAGTCCATCTCATACTCTTGCCAAATTGCTTATTAACCTTTTTTTGTTGTTTGTTTTGTTATTAACCTTCTTTACATAAACATTAAAACAAAATGACTTTATTCACAGGCCTGCTGTGTTACATACAAAACTGTTTCTTCAAACTTTTTCTGTGTAATAGACTTATACTTTTTCTTTAATCCTTTTAAATGTACTGATCGATGGTGAACATTTTTCACCCCATAAAACAATTTTACACCTCCTTAAAATTTTGGGGGGGAGGGGCTCTTTTTAAAAAAATTTATCTTTATTGTTGAAAGTATTACAGATGTCCCCTTGGTTTTTTTCCCCACTGATCCCCTTCCACCCTCCTCTCCCAGGCCTTCACCACACTACTGTCTGTGTCCCTGGGCTATGCATGTCTCTCTATATAAAAGCCCAGAGACTGGAACGGCAGAATGACTGGAACCACCGGTGGCTATGACACGCACTGTGGCAGCCAACCAGCCTGATCCGGGCCCTAATCAGCTCCCTCACCCCCAACCCACCCCCAACACCCCAATCAGGAGTAGGGCTGGCCAGCCAACTGCCCATGCACCTCCCCCTGATGGCGTGGCCTGAGGGGCCCCCATCAGGGTGGGCCAGCCAGACCCCACCTGTGCGTGAATTTGTGCACTGGGCTTCTAGTTGATAATAAAAAAAGCGTAATATGCCTATTAGATCGGACATCCTTCTGGATGACCTTCTGGATGAAGCCGGGGCTGTGAGGGAAACCTGGGTGCTGGCAGCTGGGGGAAGCAAGGCCTGCTCTTGCACAGATTTGGGGCATCAGGCCTCTAGTACGCATATAAAGTCCTTAGTTAATCTCTCCCCCCACCACAGCCCACCCCTGCCTGCCCTCTGAAATTGCTCAATCTGTTCCATGCTTCTATGTCTCTCTATCTATTTTGTTCATCAGTTTGTTTTGTTCATTAGATTGTTATTAACTTTTTAATGCTTTTTTCTAGTCTCATAGGTGAGAAGTGGTATTTCATTGTTTTAATTTGTATTAAATTAATTTTTTAAAGTTTAACATCTTTTTAAATGTTTGTTGATCATCTGTATTTCTTTTAATATTAACTGCTTTTATTCTTTTTCAAATATTCTTTTGGATTATTGGCCTTCTCCTCATTTATCGCTTTCCTTTTTTACTCACTGATTTTTAAGAGCCTTTTGCTTATCAAATAAATTAGCCCTTTGTTTTAATTTTTTATTGTGGTAAGATATGCATAACATAAAGTTGACCATTTTAAGCATTTGTAAGTGTAAAGTTCATTGGCATTAAATATATTCACATTGTTGTACAACCATCAGTACTGTCCATTTGCAGAACTTTGTCATCATCCCATATTGAATCTTTGTAGTCATTACACACTAACTTCCCTCTTGGCCTCTGGTAATCACTGTTCTACTTCCTGTCTATGAATTTGACTATTCTAGGTACCTGCTATAAGTGGAATCATGCAGTATGTGTCTTTTGTGTCTGGTTTTATTTCACTCAGCATAGTGTCTCCCAGGTGTAGTCCTTTGTTTTCATATATAGTTTGCCATTTTGTTGAATCCTGTCTTTTAATAATTAATGATGATATTTTTTATTACATTTTTTAAAAAAAAGAAAAAATATATATCTGTATGTATATTTATTTACTTCAAAGAGGAAGGGAAAGGGGGTAGAGAGAGATAGAAACATCAATGATGATAGAGAATCATTGATTGGCTGCCTCCTGCACACACTCTCTGGGCTAGTCCCCTTGACCAGAATCAAACCGGGACCCTTCAGTCCACAGGCCAACACTCTATCCACTGAACCAAACCAGTTCGGGCAGGTAGTGATATTTTAAACTGCTTACCTACTTGCCTTTTTTCTTTTTCAAAACTAACTTTATTACCATTTATTTTATCTCCCTCTAGTATCCCGGAAAAGGAAAGCAAAGAACTGGGAAGATGAAGACTTTTATGACAGTGATGATGACACATTTCTTGATAGGACTGGCCTAGTTGAGAAGAAACGGCTGAACCGAATGAAAAAGGCTGGGAAGATTGATGAGAAGCCAGAGACCTTTGAATCCTTGGCAAGTTTTACTAATAGAAGTAGCTGTGGTAGTTTAACATTTTAAATAAAATAATGTATTTAAGGTTTTTTGTAAGTATAATTTTTAAGGCAGTAGCATTGAAATCTAGTACTGAAGTATAACTTTTGTGATCCGCAAAGTTGATGGCAACAAACAACTAGTCTTATGCAAGTTGGGAAAAAGTTTGGTTTGCTGCTAGAGTCCCTGTCCACTTTTAGGTGAATATTGGTCTGTTAGTGAACATTCTTTGCATATGATGTTACATTCCAGCTTTACCCGTCCACCCCCCTCAAAGGAAAAAAAAAGAAAGGAAAAAGTTCCAAATTGGGCCATTCCTTTTTTTAAAAAAATATATTTTATTGATTTTTTTACAGAGGAAGGGAGAGAGATAGAAAGTTAGAAACATCAATGAGAGAGAGAGACATCGATCAGCTGCCCCTTACTGGGGATGTGCCCGCAACCAGGATACATGCTCCTGACCGAAGATCTTTTAGTCCACAAGCCTACGCTCTATCCACTGAACCAAACCGGTTTCAGCCAAATTGAAACATTCTGAGGTGAAATTAACTTTAGGTTTCTGGCAGTCAAAAATCATGAAAGGAATTTTGAGGAGTATAGTTTTTGTTTTTGTTTTTAAAATATTTTTTAATTGATTTTTTACAGAGAGGAAGGGAGAGGAATAGAGAGTTAGAAACATTGATGAGAGAGAAACATCGATCAGCTGTCTCCTGCACACCCCTGACCGGGGATGTGCCCGCAACCAAGGGGACCCTTCAGTCCACAGACCAATGCTTTATCCTCTGAGCCACTATATTAAGTGGTATTCACAGTTTAAAACATTACCAGCATTTATCCTTTTGATTTATTATTGACAACAAGTAGCTTGAGCTTTTTCTTTTGTGTAAAATAAAGTCTGCATTCTATACATTTATTCTGTTTAATTCTGAATTCTTTAATTCAGAAATTGAGTTAGAATTAAGTAAACAAATGAAAAATGTTTATAAGGAACAGATTTAACCAGACTTTGAATAATCTTCTTAAAACTTACAATAATAGTGAAGAAAAGAGGAGGAAGCTACCTTGTTTTGAAAGGAGAAAATCTTTGCTAACCCTGTTACTTTGACCTCACAGGTTGCAAAGTTGAATGATGCTGAAAGGGAACTCTCTGACATCTCTGAGAGACTGAAAGCCTCAAGCAAAGGTAAGGCGATGACTCAAACACTTACTGAGTATTGACCGTATGTAGTGCACTGTGCTAGGCACTGGGCTACATTGGTTAATAAGATACAGAATATGGAGCCTTCCTAAGGAGCTGGGAAGGACTTTATACATTATTTGGTGTAAATTCTCTATTTAATAGATGAAGAGAATGAAGCAAGGTGATGTCCCACAGCCTCTCAGCTATAACCCGTGTCCTTATTCCTAAGATCAGTAATGTCCTGTGTCCCACTCTATGCTAGTGACTTTGGCTGCATTTTAAAACATTCGAAACCATCTTTCTAACACGCATTTCCCTTCCCCGACAGCTCTATCGGAGTCAGCATCTCAGGACTCGTTAGATGCATTTATGTCGGAAATGAAGTCAGGGAGTGCGTTAGATGGTGTGTCCCGGAAGAAACTTCACCTGAGAACTTTCGAACTGAGGAAGGAACAACAGAGACTTAAAGGGCTGATAAAAATTGTAAAGCCAGCAGAGATTCCAGAACTAAAAAAGTAAGTCCTAGTTATACTTGGAGTTTTATTAAAAATTTTTTCTTTGTAATCATTATTTACTTATTTGTGTTTAAAATTTTTTAAATTATTTTTCAATTGCAGTTGACATGAAATATTAATTTCAGATGTATAGCATTGTGATTAGACATTCATATAATTTACGAAGTGATCACCGTGATATATACTTGGAATTTTAAATGAGCATGTTTGAGTAGATAACATTGAATTATATTTTTATCTTTTTAGATAATTATTTTTGAATAGACATAGAATATAAGAAACACTTAAAGCACAGAAGGCAGTCATTTCATAGTGTAACTAAAAACTCATTTCATTTGTGATCTATAGACTCCTACAGATTTTTAGAGGAAACTGTTGATTCCTGTTTCATTGGAAGGCTCTGAATTTTATACTTCATCTTTTTAGTGCAGAGTATACTTTTTTTTTTTTTTCATGTATTTTATTGATTTTTACAGAGAGGAAGGGAGAAGGATAGAGAGTTAGAAACATCGATGAGAGAGACATCGATCAGCCGCCTCCTGCACGCCCCGTACTGGGGATGTGCCTACAACCAATATACATGCCCTTGACCGGAATCGAACCTGGGACCTTTCAGTCCGCAGGCCAATGCTCTCTCCACTGAGCCAAACCAGCTTCGGCCAGAGTATACTTTTTAAAGAGCAACATGTGCAAAAGGCCCATTTCCCTAATGTGTAAAGACTAATAAATGATAGGAGACAACCATTCACCCAAGAGAAAAATGGACAAAGGCTGTCAACTGACAGCCACTGAAGAAGAAATACAAATAGCTCTTAATTACATAAAAAGATGCTCAACCTCACTCATAAGAGAAATACAAATACTATAATACAATACCATTCTGTGATTTTAAAACCACAGGTGAATACAGGCTATTTAATTTTTTTTTTTAATTAAATGTATTGTCGTGATACTGGTTAATAACATTACATAAGTTTCAGGTGTATGATTCTGTTATACATGATTTGTGTATTGCATAGTGTGCTCACACAGATAGTCATTTTAATGCCTGTATCTCTTATTCCTAAGAACCAGCTGACAACAGTTTAATAAAATTACTTTTTAAAAATGGGTAATTTTTCCTTTAAAAGATGAGAAAGCATAATACCCTGAAGTTGATTCTATTGTGAACCGATTTTGGGGAGATTATTAGAAGACATTAACCCAAATCCATTTGCAGACATCCATGAGATTTTTGAGAATTTGTAAATAAGATTTGGAGACTAAAGTTTCCCAGAGTTGGCTGGTGTGTGTGTGTGTGTGTGTGTGTGTGTGTGTGTGTGTGAGAGAGAGAGAGAGAGGGAGGGAGAGAGATATCCAATATTTCTTATTTCCTTTTATAGAATTGATTGCGGTGACACTGATTTCAGGTGCACACTTTTACAGCACATAATCTGAACACTAGATCATGTGTTCACCACCCCAAGTCAAGTCTCCATCCCAGTCTTTCAACTTGACAATATTTTTAAAAGGTTTGTTCTGTGTGGTCTCAACAAATATTGAAAATGTGGAATAGGTTGTTTTAGAAATAAGCAACCTAGTGAACAGAAACTAGGTGGGCATCCCAAAAGTGGCATTGCCAATGGGTTCATTCACTTACAAAGGTAGTTAACTCTAGAAAGATTTTTTCCCTTTAGGTCAGCACCCAATAATCACATGTGATATTTAAATTACATAAGATTCCGATTTCAGTTTCTCAGTCACACTAGGCAATTTCATGTGCTCAAAAGGCACAGGTGACTAGTGGCTACTGTATTGGACAGCACAGAAATAGAACATTCCCATCAATGCAGAAAGTTCTGTATTGAACAGTGCTGCTTTAGGTTGTCAGCGTTTATTCAGGCCCTCACCACTGAGTACAAACGTGCACTTGATGCTGAGTGCAGTGCATAGATGAGTATCTATATATTGAGAGGCACCTCTTTTTTTAAAAAAATAGAGATTCTTATTGATTTTAGAGAGGAAAGGAGAGGGGAGGAGAGAAAAACATCAGTGATGAGAGAGAATCATTGATTAGCTGCTTCCTGCATGCCCCACATTGGGGATTGAGCCTGCTGCCCTGGCATGTGCCCCAACCAGGAATCAAACCGTGACCTCCTGGTTCATACGTCCATGCTCAACCACTGAGCCATGCTGCTGGGCTGCTATTCTTTTTTTGGAGGGCCGGGGGGAAGGTGCTCTATTTTTTTCTTCTTCTACTTTCTACAGTATCTTCATTTTTTCCTTCCTCAGCTTTACCCTAGTGGACTTACCTTTTATGACGTTGTTAAGCCAATGAGAACATTGTCAAACTCGTCATTGTAGGATCTCTTATTATGTTTTTGTCATTACTCACTGTGTAAGATATCCGGGCCCTCCCCCCCGCCCCACACACATACTTTTTTTCTTTTAAACAGCTGTGCTCAGAGTTGTGTGGTTGTAAGTGTGGACCCCAGGTAAGTAAGGTACTTTGAGTCCTGTTCAGATGTTGGTGAAATTGGGCTTTATACTGCCACTTAGTGGAGGTGGGGTCATCTCACACATTGCCAGTGATCTTTGTAATGTAAGTATTTTATGAATATGAAATCATTAGCACGGTGTAAATTACTAGACTAAGGTAGAGCCTGAGCCTCTCCTTGTCCTTAATAGCTCTGTCTTTGGCTATCTGTAGTGTCATTGTCCATTCAAACTGCTGCCCTGACGTCCTCTTTCATCTGTGCCAATTTTTAATTTGCTAAGTGTTTCTTCATCAGTGTCATTGTGTTTTAGATAAAATCTTGGCCTCACTGGAATAGATGTGTATAATTATTCTTTCTTTCTAGGACGGAGAGTCACACTTTAGATGCTGAAAACAAAGCTAAAAAGCTTACCTTGCCTCTCTTTGGTGCCATGAAAGGAGGAAGCAAATTCAAATTAAAAACTGGGACAGTAGGGGTAAGTTGTGGGTCAAGCTGTTAAGCTTCTAACTTTTGAGTTATCTGAGCTAGCTTTTTTCTTTTCAAGCTCAAATGACTCATTTCTTAGAATGAGTTTTTTTTTTTCTTTTCATAGTAATGTGGAAAAGGGCTGTGAACGTGGTATGATCACATCTTTCCCAAGTCTTGGTTCTTGGATTTTTCTCTTCAGTTTAAGGTTATCAAGAATTAATGAAAAAAAACCAAAAGAATAAAAAATGAATTTAAAATAAGAAAAACAAATAAAAAGAATGAATTGATTTATGCCAATCAATTTGCATGTAACTAACTGATTTATAAATTAGAATATCAGTGGACTAGTACATTTGTGATGAGTGTTACATTTAAGAAAGGGTCTCCTGCATTAAATTCTTCATTCCAGGCTCAACCAACACTTGTTAGTAACAGTCTATGCACCTGGCTCCCTATCATGTGGTTTTTCCTTTATTTAATCCTTCCAAAACCTTGTGATGTGTAGGAATTATTACCTCGCACAGGTGAGGAAACCGGATCAAAAATATTATATATAAGATTACATCATCAATACGTAATTGGACTGGCAGTCACATTTATATCTTCTTTCTGTTGAGTTTGTGATCTTTCTACAATTCTCTAATAGTTCACTCATGTATATTTTTGCTTTAGTTACATCCATCCTTGTTTGTAGTTTCAGCTTTTAAAAGGTTTTCATCAACCCAAATAGCTATACCTTGTGTATGAGCGTGCTAGGGCTGCCGTAACAAAATACCACAGCCTGGGTGGCTTAAACAACAGACATTTATTTCATCACAATCTGGAGGCTCGGAGTCTAAGAGCAAGGTGCCAGCAGGGTTGGTTTCCTCTGAGGCCTCTTTCCTTGGCTTACAGAAGCCTGCCTTCTTGCTGCCTCTTTACATGTTCATCCCTCTGTGCATTTGCACCACCTTCTTATATTGGATTAGGGCTCCATCCTTATTTTTACTTAGTCACCTCTTTGAAGATTTCATCTCCAAATATAAGTACATTCTGAGGAACGGGATTGGGACTTCAACATATGAATCTTGTGGGGGCTTCCTAATTCAGCCAACAATTAGGGAAAACTGCCCTCTGGTGGCAGAGGTCTGAAGTCCTACCCATGTGTTCTGCATGAGCATGTGGTTTCCCAGTCTGAGATGGAAGCTTTTCTGCCTTTTGTGTGTGAGGGGTGGAGGGGTGTGGGAGAAGGTTAAGGGGAGGATACTTATGCTGTAGTTAGGAGAAAAATTCTTGACTAAAAAGCTCTCCTTGGATGATTTCTGAAATAAATCCTATGTTTAAAACATAATATACCCACCATATACTTTGGTACCTTCTCTCTATTCTTTAAGCTGTGATCTACTTTTTCTGATAATTCTATTTAAAGTTCTTTCCTTGACCTGGTGGCTCAGTTGGTTGGAGTGTTGTCCCTTACACCAAAAGGTTGTAGGGGTTCAATTCCTGGTCAGGACACATATCTAGTTTGTGGTTTTGATCCCTAGTCAAGGCACATACAGGAGGCAATTGATTGATGTTTTTCTCTCACATCAGTGTTTCTCTCTCTTCCCCTTTCTCTTTCTCTCTTTCTCAAAAAAACAACAACACAAAAACAACAACACAAAACTATATATATATTAGAATAGTTGGCCTTATTCTTCAAGAAATGCCTGCCTCAGGACCTATTTTACTTACTAACATGTCTTATTTCCTTGAAATTATGTTAGATCTAAGATGAAAAGATTGTGCAAATGATTTATTTTTTATGTGTGTGTGTGTGTGTGTGTGTATTTTTTAATGATTTTTTACAGAGAGGAAGGGAGAGGGATAGAGAGTTAGAAACATCAGCTGCCTTCCGCATGCCCCCTACTGGGGATGTGCCCGCAACCAAGGTACATGCACTTGACCAGAATTGAACCTGGGACCTTTCAGTCTGCAGGCCAATGCTCTATCCGCTGAGACAAACCGGTTTCGGCGATTTATTTCTTAGAAATGTGTGTTTTATTTACTCCCTAGAAGGTTTTGTAATGAATTAAGATCCTTTAACAGCATAAATGGGTAACAGGACAGAATTCCTATAGCTGATACTCACCTGGAATAAATGCTTTAGTTCCTTACATGCTGTACTTAATATTCTTTTTTTAAAGCATAATTTTCTTTTTTTTAAATTTCTTTATTGATTAAGGTATTACATATGTGTCCTTATCCCCACATTCATGCCCCCACCTCCCTGTTGTCTGAGTACTTAATATTCTTAATATTCGTACTTACTCTGCTTTGACCTAGAAACTAACAAAAATACTTGTTAAAGGTCCATAGATGGATAAAATTCAGGTGAAAGTCCTACCGCAAACTTCTGCAGGGCTTCTCAGCATTTGAGATTAGACATTGTACACATTTAGCTTAACTCTCTGAAGAGATTTGTTTCTCATTATGTACAACACCTTGTTCAGGGTCCTGTTTCCCTTACAGAAGTTACCCCCGAAGCGTCCTGAGCTCCCTCCAGCTCTAATGAGAATGAAGGATGAGCCGGAAGTGGAGGAGGAGGAGGAGGAAGAGGAAGAGGAAGAAGAGAAGGAAAAGGAGGACCAGGAAAAGAACAAAGCGGAGGCTGAAGGCAGCAGGCTCCCGCAGGAGAGAGAGCCAGAGGAGGCAGTGCAGGAGATGAGCTCTCCCATTGACCTCACATGTTCTAAAGAAACAAAACGGCATGGTAAGGTATTTCTTTATATAAGTATTTGCATTAATTGTGGGCAGCTTTGGAAAAGCAGAGCCAGTTCTTGCCTGTGCACTTTTTGACTTTGAAAAATTCTTGAAAAACCTTATAACCGTGGTTTTGAACTCTATAGTATTCAGTAGTTTGCTTTCCTCCATTTCTGTCACTTGTGATCTATTTCTTTGTCTCTGCATTTTCGTTGCTTCCCTGTGTTGGTAGAGTAGCTTTGCGTGCTAGGTGTCCTATAGAGCACAGTGGCTCAGCCTTTCCAGTTATCTGAGGTGAACACTCTTGGTACACCCCTTTGTGGGATGTGTGCACAATTTTGTTGTAGTTAAGTCTTGATTGTTGTTGGTATCACTGGAAGGAATTGACCTCCAAGTCAATTGGTTGTGAGGATCAGTTGTGTCTATGATGGGAGAACTTCTGTGCTAGAGACACCCTTATGAGGCAAGACTTGCTTCAGTGGGGCTTTGGTGCTCACTGAGTCTGCCCCCTGAGTGTGTCCCTTATGGATCTGAGGAGTTGTAATCTGGATGGTCCCACTCTGACCACTGGGTACTCTGACTCTTGGATCTCCAAGGAGATGCTAATTTAGCCTCTGCTTGAGGCCACCCAGCCGGAGCTACAGAGAGATCTGCAGATTCCTCTTCTCTGTTTGGGGTTTGGAGGTGTCCAAATGAGGCCCAGCTGTGAAGCAATGCACGCTGCTGAGGGACTTGGGCCTTCTTTCGGATGTTCTGGGTCTCTCTGACTCAGCTGCAGTTTGTTAGATAATTTTAGATTTCAAAGGACCAGGCTATTGATATGCAAAAACCTCTGAGCACAGCTTGGGTGGGCTGGGATCTCACTGTGGAGCAAACAGCAATGGCTGACCATCGGCCTTACCCTCAGAGGCCCCTGGGTCTCTGTGTCCCTTGGTAATCGGTGCAAACACTTCTGAGAGAAAGCCGCCCTTGAGTTCTGCCCGATGCAGACAGTCCAGTTTCTCCCCATATGAATCTGAGTCCCAGAGTCTTGCCTGGAACTGGAGTTCAGAGCAGTCGAAAACTTGTGTCTCCCTCCAGACTGAAAAAGACAGCCGCATACTCAGTTGCAGCCCTTTCTGCGCGAACACCTCTGTACCTCTGCCCTTTATTTCCACACCTCCTCTGAGTCTCAGTGTGCTTTTCTCTTCCCTTCTAGTTGTAGAATTTCCACTCAGCCAGCCTTCCTGTGGTTCTGGATAATGTCCATTTCATCTTTAATTTTTTTTTTAAATATATTTTATTGATTTTTTACAGAGAGAAAGGGAGAGAGATAGAAAGTCAGAAACATCGATAAGAGAGAGACATCGATCAGCCGCCTCCTGCACGCCCCACAGTGGAGATGTGCCCGCAACCAGGATACATGCTCCCGACCGGAATCGAACTCGGGACCTTTCAGTCCGCAAGCCAACGCCCTATCCACTGAGCCAAACCGGTCTCGGCTGTCCATTTCGTCTTTAGTTGAGTTTTGAAGTGGTTGTGTGAGGCAGCAAGTTCAGGTGTTTACCTATGCCGCTATCTTGGTTTCCTATTTTATTGATTGTAGAGAAGAAGGCAGAGGGAGAGATAGAAACATCAATGATGAGATAGAACCGTTAATTGGCTGCCTTTTATGCACGCCTTCTACTGGGGACCGAGCCCGCAACCCAGGCATGTGCCCTTGTCCGGAATCAAACCTGGGACCTCTCAGTTCGCAGGCTGATGCTCTATCCATTGAACCAAACCTGCTAGGGCTATATTTACTTTTTATAACTCTGGCCTTTGAGCTATACAGCAGGAAGGGGACAAGTTAGTATTTTACTTTTTTTGTTGTTGTTTTGTTTTGTTTAAGGGACCAAAGCAAATATGTGTGTAAAAATAGCAAACTTCAAATTTTTAAGATACATTAATTAGTAAACCTGTAGCTGATTAGAATTACTTTAGGCCTTTTTGTTTGTTGGTTTGTTTAACAATATTGGGATCATATTGTACATGCTATTTTATAACCTATGTTTTAAAATATTCTTTAAAAATGTGGTTTAATAAGGGCCATAGTGGTCCATTACATGCATGTGCTGTAACCTCTTTAATCAACTCCCTGTTGTTAGGTAAGTTATCTGTTACTTTTGGCTATTTTAAACATATTTGTATATAATAAAATCTTAGTGCACATCTCTGATTATTTCCTTTGAATATGTTCCTGGAAGTAGAATTTCTAGGATATGTAAATTTCAAGGAATATGTACATTTTTAAGGTTTGGTAAGTATTGCTAAAAGTTTTATCTTAGAAGTGGCCAGTTTTTTTTTTTTTTAAATATATTTTATTGATTTTTTACAGAGAGGAAGGGAGAGGGACAGAGAGCTAGAAACATCGATGAGAGAGAGACATCGATCAGCCGCCTCCTGCACGCCCCACAGTGCAGATATGCCGACAGGAATCGAACCTGGGATCTTTCAGTCCGCAGGCCGACAATCTATCCGTTGAGCCACACCGGTCTCGGCAAAAGTGGCCAGTTTTTAAAGTGGAGAATTGGAGAGTCTGTGTTAGACATCTGAAGCTAATGATGGTAAAACTGGATGATTGTGTATTTATTTAGCTTTCCTTGCTTCTGTTTTTGTCTCCCTGGTTCCCCACCAGGAATCAAATAATAACAATATGCTTTGGTTCTGTGTTTTATAGAAAACAGGTCTCAACTCAGCCAAGTGGAACAGAATAAAGATGATGGAGACATTAGTGAAAAAGCTGCATCACGTGAAGAACCCTCAGGCAAGTAGCACAGCCGACGCCATTGCTGCTCTTCAAACAGGCCGCCGATGGAGGTCCCAGAGGAGGGTGGCAGTGACCTGAGGCAGCACAGGGAATGGCCGTTCAGACACCGGGTGCATGCTGCTGCGGGCCCTGAGAGACTGGAATAGATGAGAGGTTTATGTTTGGTGCCATCCCATCTGCCTTCCTTTATCCTCTGGCCATGCAAAGCCTCGGCAATTTTACATTTCCCCGAACTGAATGTGTGCCTACCATCGGAGTGATTCCAAGCTTTTAAAAGAAATTGGTTGAAAGTTTGGCCTAGTCAGAGGACTTTTTTCTGGTTTTCTACTGCTCTTAACTGTAATGGTTCAACTGTGGCAAGTAAAGTCAGCTCCATTTTCCTTCACTTCTTCAAATAGAGTGGTTATATTCAAGTTTGTAGAATAACTTTAGGATGTGAAAACTAGGGTTATTAGTGAAGGGAAAATTACCTTAATATATAGTCTTTACAATAGTAGAAGGAACTTTTGAGAATTCGATTGTTACATATTTTCTTCAATAAGTATAATGCTCTCTTGGAAAGAATGTTTTTTTCTATTTTATTTATTTTGAAATAGCTATTGCCTCTTTTTTTTTTCTTTTTCCTTAAATTAGTATCAAAGAATGAATACGGGAAAAACAGAGATGAATTGAAGAAAAAGAAAGCTCCTAGTCCAGGCAGAGTAAGTACTTTAGTCATAATCTTCCCTTCTCTGGAGTAGAAATGAATCCCCTTGTCATGGACCATGTCCAGACGAATGAATCTTCAGGGACTGTCTTAGCACAGCTCCCAACTGTCTTAAATCCTCTGTTCTAGAAATAAAATGTTTTTATTTTTGATCACTTACTTTTTAAATTCTCTATTCTTATCTCCATCCACCGTGCTCCTTAAAACTGCTCACATACTTTTATTAATTTGTGAATCTTCATATCCTAATATGCCATACAAAGTCACTTGAGTGATCTATTCTTATTTTCCTCCTTTTATTACACAGAAGGTAGGATGTAATGTACTTCATTCTACATCTTGGTATTTTGTTTGTTTGTTTGTTGTTAATCCTCACCTGAGGATATTGTTTCCATTGCTTTTCAGAGAGGAAAGGAGGGACGGATGGAGAGAGAGACAGAGGAGAGAGAAACATCGATATGAGAGAGACACATCACTTGGTTGCCTCTTGCACGCACCCAACTGGGGATTGAACCTGCAATCCAAGTATGTACCTTTGACCAGAAGTCGAACCTGCAACCCTTTGGTGCGTGGGCCAACACTCTAACCATTGAGAACACTGGCCAGGGCTACATCTTGTTTATTTTTTAGCATATTATGGAAATCATTGTTTATGAATACCCCAAGAGCTTCCTACTGTATGAATCTACTCTATTTAACCAGCCCCCAGCAGACAGGCACTTGTGTTGTTTCCAGTCTTTTATTACAACAGAGCTATAAATAACCTTGTATATACATAATTTTGCAGGGGTGCAGTAAGTTCTCAGAAATGCGATTGCTAGGTTGGGTGGGGAGGTCCTTAAGACCACCCTCAGGCTAGGTAATTCACAAGAGGCCACACAGGACTCAGCATGTGGTTGTACTCACAGCTGTGGTTTACTGCAGCAAAAGTATATACCGAGCGCAGTCAGCAAAGGGAAAGGCACAGGGGGTGAAGTCTGGGGCACAAAATTCCTAAGGTCCTTTTCCAGCGGAGTCACACAGGGCGTGTTTAAGTCCCCTGATGAGTTGTGACAATTTGGGAAATGTTGCTCACCAGGAAACCTCATTAGAGACTCAGTATCCAGCGTTTCTATTAAGGACTGAGATCACATAGGCTCACCCCATGACTGGCATGTGCCCAGATTCCATTCTCCCCAAAGAAAAGCAAGTGTTCAGCATCATTCACATGGTTTTTACTTACAGTTGAGGCACAGGGAGCCACGCTTACAGCGAGGATAGGAGGGACTTCCTGATATCCAAGTTCCCAGACGCCAGCTAAGACCAACTGGCAACAGGACTTTCAAAGGATAACCATCAAGTCAGCGATGCTAGTTTGTTCCTGTGCTTAGGTCAAAAGGCAAATGCCGAATTTTCCTCCATGGGAAAGAGCTCACATCTCTGTTAACTGCCCCCTTTAAAAACATCACTTCACTCTCTCTGGCTGAAATCAGCTCGTTGAGGCTTTGTAGGGGAAAAAAATAATCAAGGTTCAGAGAGCGAATGCTCCCCATTTTTTGATAACTTATGTCAAGATCATTAATAGAAACTTCTCTCTTTGTTGTTGTTTTCTAAATAGATTTTTATTGATTTTAGAGAGGAAGGAAGAGGGAGAGATAGATGGAAACTTCAATGAAGAGAGAGAATCATTGATCAGCTGCCTCCTACATGTCTTATGTGAGGATTGAGCCCGCTACCCTGGGCATGTGCCCTGACCTGGAATCTAACAGTGACTCCCTGATTCATAGATCAATGTTCAGCCACTGAGCCACTCCAACTGGCTGTTTGCTTTTTAAAAAAAAATGTTTCTATTGATTTTAGAGAAGAGAGAACGGGAGAGGGAGAGAGAAACCTAACACACAACCCAGAACATTTTGAGGCATGGGACAATAATTCTTAGTGCTAAAAAAATTTTTTTTTAAAGAGTTAAAAATTTTTTAAATAAAATAACCTATCTTTTCTTTTCAGCTTTCACCAGCACTTTCCTCCAAATATCCAGAAGATGACCCAGACTACTGTGTGTGGGTCCCACCTGAAGGTAGATTGTTTTTACTTCTCTTTTCCTCTAAGATTTAGTTAGTATATTTATGAATATGTAATATATAGGACTGGGCTAAAGTAGGGTTATAATTGTAATACAAATAATATAATATTTAATAAATAATAACACAAGAATGAAATATTCTTATTTATTGTATTATTTGTATTACAATTATATCCCTTTTTCCTTAAGTAAGATACCATAGAAATAAGTTTATCCTTTTAATCAACCTTTTCACACTATACAAAATTTTTATCAGAAAACATTGTTGAGATGTTTTCCAAACAAGGCGGAAAGGGGTGTTATCTGGGATTTCCTACAATAAAATATTTTCTAATTACGTCACTTTGAATGCTTATTCATATAAATGTTTTTCTTATTCCAGATAAGCCAAACAATGTAATTTACAAAATTGAAAGCATATTCTGGGCCTTGCTCTTTTGCACTTATCACTATGTAGAGACCCTTCCATAGTTATTGATAGGGTTGTGTGTGTATGTATGGTTGCATAATTCTCTTTTATGGTAAGGATATACCTTTATTTACTTAATGAATGTTTGCTGTGTTTCCATTCTTTTGCCATTACACACAACTCTGCAATAAGTAACCTCTAACATATGTAATTTTATAAGTGCAGAGTAACATGTGTAGAAAAATATTCATAAAAATTATATGCTGGATCAGAGGCTATGAACATTTTATTTTTTGTTTTTGTTTTTTATTGATTTCAGAGAGAAGGGAGAGGGGGAGAGGGAGATAGAAGAATCAATGATAAGAGAGAATCATTTGATCGGCTGCCTCCTGCACACCACCTACTGGGGATCGAGCCTTCAACCCCGACATGTGCCCTTGACCCGAATCGAACCCGGGATCCTTCCGTCTGCAGGCTGACGCTCTGTCCAGCTAGGGCTAAAGATATTACAAATCACGTTCTATAGACATTGTGGCCATTTACATTCAGACATATATCCTTAAGGCAATATAGAAGATTCTTGTTTCCCTATATGCTCATCACAAGTTGCTTTTTCTGTGGATTGGGTTTCTAATATATTAGTAATTAATAGAAATTTATCTTTGCTCTTTTGTCTGCTAATGTTAGGGTAAAAGTGAAAAGAGGACCATATTTTGAAATTATATGCCAAACGTCAAATGTCTATGGCAAAAGAAACCTTTATGTGTTTTGTGTCTTACTTTTTGATCCACTGATGTCTTTTCTTTTCCCTCCAGACCTTAAAAAATTGAATGCCTTTCTTTCTTTCTTTTTTATCCTCTGATACAGGTCAAAGTGGAGATGGCAGGACCCATCTTAATGACAAGTACGGCTATTAATTGCTTCAGAACCCTAAAGGAAGACCTGTGGACCATGTGACATGGGGTATTTAGGATAACAGATCAAGTTGCATATCCAGAGAAGGCGTTCAGATGACCATTTCTGAAATCTGGTGATTGGCCTTCTCTCCTCTACCGCTGGCTTCCTAAATTTACGTACCCCTCTGATTCTCTCGAATTTGATATTTATGTTTAAAAGTGTTTGTGTATGTATGTAAAAAGGAACCATATATTTTGTGACTTAGTAAAGTAAGAGACATGACTGTTAAAATGAGACGGTGAAGATGGCTCATGTTTGTTTAAGGCCACGTGTCTCTCATTAAGCTTTAGGGACTGTGCTTTTCCCAGCGGTAGGTGCTTCTGGCCATTAGACCCCACGATTCACTGATGTTGCCTCCTCAAAGAGTGTTGAAATATGAGGTCACGCATAGAAGTGACCCTGGGGGTCCCTGTCATTCAGGGAACTAAAAAATAGATGCACATGGGAATTTCTTACTCCCTTCCACTATAATCCTGCCAGGTTTGAGAACAGACCTGGCCTCACCAGCTCCCGGTTCAGGGCCATAGCATACCTCATGCCCAGTCCTGATAAAAACTCAGCCCTCTGAATGTCCTGGACTCTGACCAGTGAGATTAGTTACCCCTCCCGTGGAAAGTGCAAATAAGGCCACAGAATGAAAAGCTGGGTGTGTCTTGCCCAGGGTGGAGAAAGGAATTAATGCAGGAAAGGAAAGCTAAGTGTGGAAGCAGGTAGAGAGCCTGTGGACTGGGCGGAGACAGATATACTGAGTGGGCAGGAGAAATGCCGTGGCTCAAAGAGAGTGGGCAAGGACAATGCTTTCCTCGTGGATCAGACCATGTACCTGAGGTAGGCAAGACGCAATAATGAGAAACTTTAGTTACCCTGACAGATACGGGAAGTGTGGTCTGCTAAGAGTGATAAGTCATTTCTCAAAAAACAGTATCACCCAACTGGTGTGGCTCAGTGGTTGAGCATCAACCTATGAACCAGGAGGCCCACGGTTTGACTTCTGGTCAGGGCACCTGCCTGGGTTGTGGCTCAATCCCCAGCCCTGGTCAGGGGGCATGTGGGAGGTAACCAATTGCTGTATCTCTCTCACATCAGTGTTTATCTCTGACTTTCCCTCTCCCTTCCACTCTCTCTAAAAATCAATGGAAAAATATCCTCGGGTGACGATCAACCAAAAAAGAAAAACAGGAATGCTTGCTGCGTGCCTGCTATAAATATTTCCTCTGGAATTGTCCTAATCTAGCATAGGAAGCATGAGGCTGGTAGCCCAAGCCCTTACTCATTACTAACCTCATTGGAGTAGCTCTTTTGGGAACTGTGACACAATTCCTAACAACTTACGAAACCGTCAGTCACATGCTGGGGAGCTGTTGCTTTACCACTGACATACTGCCACCTCCCGGACAGGGTGTGACAAGCGGCCAGCAGCTGTGGCCGGTTCCTGCGAGTGGGAGCCAGAGGGAAGCCTGCCAGGCCTGTGGCAATCAGAAGCAGGAATCCAAGCCCCTGGCGGGCTGACTTCCCACGCAGGGTTTGGACCCACGCAGGTCTGGTGGGCTGCTGGGAAATGACCTAAAACTCTCCTTGACCTTTGGGAGGCGGGTCACAGCATCAAACGGGTATGGTGTCTTCTGGTGACGGGTGTTTTGATCTTGAGATTCCTCACTTGATGTGGGCATTGAGAACAGTTGTCAGGATTCCTTCCCTGCAATCTGAACAGACTGCCTGGCTTTGGTTTTAGCGGTTTGGCTCAGCTATAATGGCTGAGAATGAGACTTCCAGTCCATGGGCGACCAGAAGTCTCTCCCCAGCGGGATTTGGCTCTGATGATGCAGGTTGGTGGGCTCGGTGTGTGAGCAGACAGTGGTGCCCGCTGAAGGTGGCTGCACCTTCTTCGTCCTCCCAGTCAATCTGAACGGGTTCTCTGTGTAGAGATTTTAGGGTTTCTCCCTGTGTATTGCCCACTGGCCTGAGCCAAGCTCTGAGCAACTCTGACTGCACACAGCTATCTCTTCCTCTTATCCCCTCCTCCCTGAAGGGGCCTAAAGAACATCTGAATTAGCCTAACGTGCATCTCTGAGCAGCATCCTTTGATCTGAAAGCTCAAAGGGTTTCATTTTCCGGAGAGGGAGGTCTAAATTCACTTGAGGCTTTCAAATCCCTTATCATAGGGTTTCTGTACTTTTTTAAAGTAATTTTTTATTTTTCAATTACAGTTGACATACAATATTATATTCCTTCAGGTATGTAACCCAGTGATTAAATGTAACTAAGTGGTCATCCCATAAAACTAGTGCCTGATACCATACAGTTATTATATTATTGACTATATTCCCTATGCTGTACTGTGCAACTCCATGACTGTTCTATAACTACAGTTTGTACTTAATCCCTTCACCTTTTGGGTTCCTGTACATTTTTGTGTGTGTGTTTGTTTGGTAATCCTCATCCAAGGATATTTTTCCATTGATTTTTAGGGAGAGTAGAAGAGAGAGGGAAAGACAGAGAGAAACATCGATGTGAGAGAAACATTGATTGGTTGCCTCTTGCATGAGCCTGACCAGGGCCTGGGCCAGGAAGGAGCCTGCAACCAAGGCACGTGCCCTTGACTGGAATTGAACCCAGGACCCTTTGGTCTGCAGGCGGACGCTCTATCCATTGAGCCAAACTGGCTAGGATAGTTTCTGTACTTTCTGATTATCATAACCACCCCCTCCATAGGCCTTTGTCCCTTCCTTTCTGCCACCTGACCAGGTGTACCTGATATTGTAATGCTAATAGATTATTTGCCCCAAGCACTTTTGCCTTTACTGTCTTATGTTTTCTATTAATCCTTGCTGTATATATGGCCTGGGGCCTTGGTTTCCTTGTCTATTGACTAGAGAAAATAATACCTGCCTCATAACATGGAACTGGAGATGAAATAACTGATGTGGCTATACAATCCTTATCCATGTGGGGCACACAACAGCTCCCCCAACATGTGGTTATTATTAGTATCGTGTCTGCTAGGTATAAGGCTCTACTCGTCTTCAAAGTCCAGCCTGAGTGACTCTACTTTTAGGAAACCCTGATTCCCGTGGCGGTTACCTCTCCTTCCCACCAGCCCTGTAACGTGCTATTTCTACTTCTATGATAGCCCTTAGCCTGAGGCAGTGGACAGGTTCTCAGATGATAGGTGAGCTTAGGTTATTTACGCTTGTAGGATTTATGAGGTGGGGACAGGAACCATACTAGTATATCTTATTTTGTACCCACCAGCAGTGCACCCTATGGCATCCACCAGTTCACAAAACAAGTGCTCAGTTAACTGTCGCTTTAAATGGGTTGGAGGGCATGTTCTAGTCCTGGCCCTCCGGCCTGAGGTTTTCCAGGCAGAGAGGGAAGGAGGGCCATCTTCGTTTCCAGACAAGCTGCAGTTCCAGCCAAGGAACTGAACATGTTAGTGGAGCCGATGCAGACAGAGGCCTGGATTCTTGTCCTACTTGGGCAGAACCCTCTGGAACTGCCCCTTCCCACCAAGGAGCTCTGGGCTCCAGCAGCTGCCTTTCATTGGGGTTTAAAGCGTCTGCCAGCCCTGGAAAATCTGGATCTGGAGGGTTGGCTCTGGTTTCCTCCGGCTGTCACGCACAGCCCTTAAAAAATCACTGCCGCTATTGCAGGGAGTGACCACCAGAGGGCAGCAGAGTTCCATGACTAGGCAAAAACTTGGTCATGGGGTGGGAAGCTGGAAGACATGTTTCAAAGCAGAAAGAACGAGAATCAGAATAAAAGCAGGATTCTGAAGGAGCGAAGGGCAGCCAGCTGGTGCAGCTCACCATCGTCTTCAGAGGCCCAAGACCTGGAAGCAGCAAGTTAGGGACACTGGTCTGGCCCATATGGTGTTCCCCAAAATCTCTCCCCATCCTGTTTCTGGTGGTTTTTACTGGAGAGAGTCATTCTGCAGTCACACTGCAAATACTCTCTTCAGGGGTTTGCACATTGCCTAGCTAGTACGTACACACTTTATTACAGCGTTATGGTCTTTTACAGAGCATTTTCCTCTCCCTTTTCCCTCTTTATGGAGATAAAATTAACAATTAGGTGCAAAACCTGATGTTGTGATATATCACACCCATTTAGAAAATCCGAATCTCCTGTTGTCTTAAAAAGGTAGAAGAAATCCTGTCGTCTCTACATAAGGACACTGGGGCTCAGAAACACGAAGGGGCTTGTTCAAAGGCGAGTTGGTGGTGGAACCAAGTCTATTTTCTCTGGTTCCAGACCCTCTGCTTACTCCTCTAGTTTCCAGTTGTTTATGTTTGTTACCTTAGTTTTTGAGAGCAAGGACACATCTGATTCATCTTTGTACCTTTGAGTGCTGTCTCCTTAATCTTTAGGGTGGTGACTGGGCATGTTGTAGGCGGCTGGCCCCTTAGGAGTTGGATTCCGTGATGTCTCTCATATCTACCAGGACTCTGTGACTCTGTGACTTGGAGGCATAGCCCTATCACAACAGTGGTGGCTCCGGGTGATCCTGCTGGCGGCCACTTAGTGCCTGCCAGCCTGGGAAGGTGCATTCTTAGTGATGCAGGTGGGTGCAGGGCAATGCACAGTTTCTCAAAGTGGGCACCAGTCCCCCTGGTGTCACAAGAGTTGACTTAGGGTAGGATGGAAATGTTCCAATTTAGCAATGATACATATACATGCATTATTATTTACACACATAACATACACGCCGTGTTGCTTAGAACGAGGCCAATTTTCCAAGTGAATTTATTTACAGAAAAACATTAAGGAAATACTAGGAGGCTGCTATGCAACAAGGCCAAAGGATGCAGCAGGCATACCAGTGACTGAAGTTCAAGGAGCTATGGTGAGGGGGGAGATGTAATAAGAGTCATAAAATGAATGTCAAGTTTGGCTCTGACCCTTAAGCCAGAGAGCCCTGAGGAGGTGGCTGGCCTGTTTTCTCAGCTGTGAACTCAAAAGAATTCCCACGCTCCGCACCTCAATTGAGACTAAATGAGAGCAGGCTGATGCCGAGAGCCTCTGTGCGAAGGTCCGGTGGTGCTAACATCCGATTCCCTGTCACCCAGGTCCCTCCAGGACCTCCCCGTTACTGGTACTGCTCTATTTCCCAGCATCCCTAGCGTCCAGCTCGGTTGGTTGTCCACACCCGGGCCTGCCACTCTGCGCACGGGGCGGGGAGGTGCCGGAGAAGGCCTGGAACCCGTGTGGGAACAAGTCCCAACAGGGCCTGTCACTGTTTGCTTTGTCATCCTGGTTTAATGACCTCATATAAGGAAGGGAGGGAGCAGGAGCTGTTCGCTTGCAGATACCTGAGGAGGTTTCTGACATCTACTGTTTTCCTTGGCCGGAGAGGAGCAGCGCGGGCGGGGATTGTTAAGGTCTGAGCTAATCGTGGAAGAGGAGGAGAGCAGCACCTCCCACAGCCGGCCATGCTGGGCAGAGCGCAGGGGCAAAGGGCCTGCAGCGGGCATCGCAGTCCTGGCCGGGGCCCCTGCGCCTGGGCAGGGCTCCGGAACAGACGGCACTGTCCCCAGGTCCCCACCAGTGTTAGCGCTGCTTGTCTGAGGGCGAAGGATTGGCACGTCACCAGTGAGGGGACAGGAGCCTGAGGCCAGGACAGTTCCTGAGTTGGTTCTTAGCCTGGTCCCCTGGGGACAGAGGCTTCAGTGACCTCCGGGATCAAAGGGGTGTCATCCTCATTACATGCTCCTCCATCCTCACATGCTCATGGTGTTCAGAGAGTATTTCTAGCACCTACTATGTGCCAGAGCTTTTGGGAAAACGAGGCAGCCATGTGTGTCAAAAAGCTGCATAAGACTTTTAAAAATATATATATTTTTATTGGTTTCAGAGAGGAAGGGAGAAGAGGAGAGATGGAAACATCAATGATGAGAGAGAATCCTTGATTGGCTGCCTCCTGCACGCCCCCTACTGGGGATCGAGCCTGAAACTCAGGCATGTGTCCTTGACTGGGATCCAACCTGGGACCTTTCAGTCCACAGGCCGACTCTCTATCCACTGAGCCAATCCAGCTAAGGCTGCATCAGACCTTTTTTTTGCTACCAGAATTCCTTTTGTCATCCTTTCTTCCCTCTACCAATCGGGACTTAGATTGATATAAATTATCCTGTCAGCCAAAAAGCGCATTTCGCCTGGCTGGCATGACTCAGCAGGTCACAGTTTGATTCCCCGTCAGGGAATAGGCCAGGGTTGCAGGCTTGATCCCCAGTGTCAGGCGTGCAGGGGGCAGCCGGTCAATGATTCTTATGGTTGATGTTTCTATCTCTCCCTCTTCCTTCCTCTACGAAAATAAATTAAACCAAAAAAATACAAAACCAAAACCAAAATAAACAACCCAAAAAAACTTATTTCCAAGTTTTTGGCAGTCAAATATTTACATAACTGCAAATAAGTGCTTCTGTGAATAGGAGCTAATAAGTGGCATTACTACACCGAGTATCCATCAGACAAAAGCCAAGTTGCTGGCAGACTCTCTGGAGGGTGAGTTCAAGGTTACAGAGGTAGTGACAGAGCAGCTGAGTTTTGAAGAATGAGCAAGAGGTCACCAGCTGCGGGCAGAGGGGCAGCCCAGGTGCTGAGCCCAGCACCTCCCTCCACTCCTGGCTGGTCAAGTGGGTCAGGCTGAGCTTGGACTCTGGGTGAATCTGGGGTGTGGAAGGGGCCAGTGGCGGGGAAACGAGGACCAGTTCTCTCAGGGTGGCAGGTCCAGTCTTTCCCTATCATGGCCAGGAAGCCCCACCACAGTCCCTCTGGTTCCCAAGAGCCGAAGGAAAGAGACCGGGCCTGAAGCCGGTCTCCCACCCTGGCTGCCTGCACCATTCTTCTGTGATTTTCTTGGCTCACCTCTCCGATGTCCCGAGTCAGAACAGGCTGTGCCATGGGCGAGACACACACGCCGGACAAACAAACAAGGCAAGCCGCGGGCCAGGGGAGGCACCAGCTGGGGCCCCCGATCAGATCCCCGGCTTCCGGCAAGTCTGCCCCGAGCCTGGGCCTCTGCTTATGCCTTGGAACGTGAGAGGTGGGAATGGGAGTTTTGGGGTCCCTTCCAGCTCTGTGATCTCAGCAAGTTGGGGGGGACACTGCAGAGCTACTGGTTCAGGAGCCTCCTTCCTTCCCACTGGGAGGTGTGGCGAAGGGCCAGGAGAGGGGAGATCTGGTGGCAAATACTGAAGCCAAAGACACCGGCCGTTGGTTCGCTCAGACAACGGGAGTCCGGGAGAGTCTGGATTCCACCCGGGCCTGCGGTGGGGAGGAGCTCTAAGTGGTGTCATGACTTTCAGCCTTGAAACAGGTCCCGTTGCCAGCGAATCCCCAGCTTACAAGTAAGCATTCTTCCAAAGTGGACGGTAAGACCGGAGCCAGGTGGTCCTTGCTCTGAGCGGCCCGCGGGCTGGGCGTGTCCTGGAGGACCCGGGGCCTCTGCGGCTGCCCTGTCAGCCCAGGTGGCAGAGCCACCCCCAGACGTTGACTCATCAGTCCCCCTCCCCCGCCCCGCATCGCGGCTGCATCTCCTGTGCTTAGAAAGGCAGGAAGTGGGACTCCGGTATTTTAGAAAGTCTTTGGACAATAAGCTTGATTAAAAGGGGATTTTCCGGTGAACCTGGAGAACTTCAGCTAACCGGTGCCTTATTGTGTCCCAGTTCTCTGAAATGTGGTCATCGATGTTCAGTGTGTGTTTACGGTAAATCTCAATAATCAGGCGATTCCATTCAGTAGGATTTCCCCCACCTCTTAGGATAAGTGCTAGAGCCACAGAATGACCCAGGGGGAAGGCGCTGGGAATCGTTTAGTAGGATCCTTCGTGGTTCAGATGAGGAAACAGGCCCGAGAGGGGATGCCACTTACCCAAGGTCACACAGCTCCTGACCGACATGACCCTGGTGAGCAGTCCGCAGTGCTCTGCGCGACATCACGGATACTTACAGGCAGGGGCCTCTGTGTCCAGCGCTGCCTGCTGGATTTAGCTTGCAGTGGCGTTTTGTTTGGTTTTTAAAAACTGGTAAGTTTCCTGTAAAAATCCAAAGTTGGTGGTTTGTTTGTTTTTTTAAATATATTTTATTGATTTTTCACAGAGAGGAAGGGAGAGGGATAGAAAGTCAGAAACATTGATGAGAGAGAGACATCGATCAGCTGCCTCCTGCACGCGCCCTACTGGAGATGTGCCGGCAAGCAAGGTACATGCCCCCAACTGGAATCGAACCCAGGACCTTTCAGTCTGCAAGCCAACACTCTATCCACTGAACCAAACCGGTCTTGGCCAAAGTTGGTGTTTTTTTTAAAAAAATCTGGATAACCTGGCAATGAAGGAGGGCTGAGTGGCAGCAACCCCTGTGGACTGGGGACGTGGCATCTCGATGCTCACCCCACCACTCCTGTCATCGCACACCTGGCCGTCCTCACCCACTTCACCGCTTGCTGGTCCCTCTAGGCGTTGGGACTTGGCCTCTGCTTTATGGAGAAGGGCACACTCCTTGGTTAAAAAAAAAAAAAGAGGGCTGGAGTGAGCCCGAATGAAAAGTAGGGGAGACAATGAGGAAGCAGAAGCACTTGTGTTACGTGCCAGGGTGCAGCACCCGGGACCCCAGCTGGCCCGGGGAAGCTCAGACTGAGAAAGGGCCCTAGGAGCTCCCGTTAGGAGAAACACGTGAACAGCTGAAGAGCACCAGGAGAGAGACCACTTGGCACCATAAGATGCTCTGGCAAAGTGAATGGAGCAGGGGAGGCGTGTTAGAGCAGTTCAGGTGGTTGAGGCGTTGTCATGGAGAGGGGTCTGGACCCAGAGGTTAACTGGACCCAGAAGTTAGATAATGGAGAGACCAGAGGCAGAAACACCAGCCAGGAAGCTACTGTGGCCTTCAGAGCTGAGAGCGAGGGTCAGGTGAACAGAGGTGAGAAGGGAAGGAAGAGGTGGATGCCAGAGAGAGGTCCCAGAGGGGGACTGGACAGGATTTGGGGTCTGCACGGAGGCGGACAGAGCAGAGGGAAGAGTCCACGTGGATGGGACCTTTGTGCCCGGTGACCAGGGGAATGGCCAACCTCAAACAGGAAAGGGAAAGCCGGTTTGGGGGAGATGTGTTGAATTGGAGATGACAGGGCTTACGGTTGTCCAGTGGACAGCAGCTGAACTTGGGACCGGAACTCGAGAGGTCAGAGCTTGTAGCCTGGAGAAACCATCCCGTCCGTGAGGTCCCTCCCAAGAGCAGAGGACAGCGAGCTGAAGGCCACGTGCCGAACCCTGCGTGATGCTGCCCTTAGCAAGTGCAGAGGAAGAGGAGCCAAGCACAGGAGGGAAGGCACACTCAGGGCGAAGAGCCCTGCCGGGTGTCCCGGGAGAAGCTCAGAGGAGCCTGAGCAGAGCCCTTCACAGGTCAGAGCCTCAGTGAGGTCCAGAGTCAAGAGCATGGGCCTTCACTCTGAACATGCATACTGCACTCCAGAGGCATGTGACCGGGCGGGAGAAAGAACTAAGATAATAAGCACCTAGACCAGTGGTTCTCAACCTTCCTAAGGCCAAGACCCTTGCATACAGTTCCTCATGGGGTGGTGACCCCCAACCATGAAATGTTGCTACTGTGATGCATGGTGATGTAAATATCTGCATTTTCCGATGGTTTTAGGCGACCCCTGTGAAAGGGTCGTTTGACTCCCAAAGGAGTCGAGACCCACAGGTTGAGAACCGCTGAACTAGACACATGGAAGGTGGGAGGCATATCTTAGGTGTCAGGGAGGGATCAGCAGAGGAAGAGATGGAGGATCCCCTTTTAATATTGAGGTGGGGGGGAGGGAGGAAGGCAGATCCTGAGTCAACATCAGCCAGCTTTTCAAGCTTGATTCCCACGTTAGCTGCTCTGTGTATGTGTGTGTGTCTGTGTGTGTGGGTGTGTGGGGATGGGGCGGGGTGGAGGGGTCTTGACTTATCATTCTAGAGATCTGTCACCTGGCATCGCTCTCTTATTTCGGACGGTTCCCTACGTCACCTATCTGGATTAGAAATAAAAAACGATTGAGTGCTGCCCACTCCGAGGGTAACAGACAAGGTGTGAGTGATTGACGAGAAATGAGCCGGTCCTTCCCCTGACACAGGAGCACCTGTGACAGGTGCCTCAGCTGGGACCGGCCGCTCTAGTCCTAGAGGGAAGCTGCATCCGGCTTTACAGCCGAGCTCCTTTGCGCCAGTGAAATGGAGGCTCCGGAGGTCAAGGAACCGAGGCTGCTCAGTGTTGACTCCGAGTCTCCGTCCTCCCCAACGGAGCACACGACCTTTTCACCACCAGGCCTGCAGGACTCGGGGCTCGCCCAGCTACGCCAGGTAAGCACTTACCACCCGACTCCCCTGTTAGCCGTTTGGGGGTGAAATCCGTGCACAGACAAAGATGCCTGGATTAGAATCCAGGGGTTCTCCACCTTCCTAATGCTGCAACCCTTTAATACAGTTCCTCAAGTTGTGGTAACCCCCAGCCATAAATTATTTTCGTTGCTACTTCATCACTGTCATTTTGCTACTGTTAATGAATCATAATAATGTAAATATCTGTGTTTCCCGATGGTCTTAGGCGACCCTGCTAGCACTTCTCACCGCTGCTGTAGAGCCTAAGACCATCAGAAAACACAGATATTTACATTACGATTCATTAACGGTAGCAACATTACAGTGATGAAGTAGCAACGAAAATAATTTTATGGCTGGGGGTCACCGCAACCTGAGGAGCTGTATTAGAGGGTCTCAGCACTAGGAAAGCTGAGGACCCCTGGATGAGATAGGAGGAGGCTGATCCCCGGGAGGAGGAGAGCAGAGGAGGGAGCACTGCCTGCATCTGATGGGAGGACAATGACTGGAGGAGGCTCTGTGACATTCCAGGGGCCTTTGCGCTGAGCTTTTAACACGGGGGCCTCTCCCTCTGGGGTCCCAAGCGCAACCCTGACAGTATAAGCAGCACTGCTGTGTCTCTGGGTGCATTTAGGCGGAAAGGGGTGCACCTGGGTGGGTGCTTTCCGGGTTAGACCTGTCACCAGGCTTTCCCCGGGGCCGGGCCAACAGCAGGAGAAACCCGCTGATTGGGAAGCATCTGCCGTCCCTCGGTGGATGGGACACAAAGGCAGAAATGACCCCCAGTGCCTGCCCCGTTTCCTGAACCTGCCTGGAATCTATGGTGGCTGGACTCCCCCTGCACGGGGCGCAGTCCCTCCTCCTGGAAACCTTAGGCGGAGAGGGAGGGGGTGCAGGGGCTGATGCGTCCCCGCACCCCAGCGGCGCGGGCGGGCGGAGCGGATGTCACGGCTTACCTCAGAGCCCGAATTAGCCGCTGAAAATCACAGCAGGAAATAATGCGCCGCCCAAAATAGCAGCCGCGCCGGGAGCGGCGGAGGAGGCGGCGTGGAGGCTCCTGCGGGTCCTCCCAGCGGCCCGGCGCGCGTCAGAGGCGGGGACGCGGCGGCAGGACCGACCGGCCAGGAGCGGGGAGCGGGGAGCGGGGCTGGGGGGGGAGGGTCTCGGCCACCCCGCGAGGGAGGGGCTGCGGCCTCCCTCCGGCCCTCGCCCTCCTCGTCCTCCTCCCTCCAGCTCTCCGCCAAAGTCCCTTCTTCCCTCCATCCCTCCCCAGATTTGGTCTCCCACCTTCCCAAGGCCTTTGGTTTCTCCCCGTCTCCCCCTCTCTCTCCCACTCCCCCCACATCAATGGACAACATCCTAGGGGAGAGGATCAACAGCAGCAAAAAGAACCAGTGGCTAAGGTCGCAGGAGTAAGGGACTACAGGAAATGTCAGAATAAAATAATGCTACAGCCAATATTTTTTAATCGTTAACTAATCACAAGACGTGGTGCTGAGCGTTTTACAGGGATGAGTGCATTGAAGTGACCATAACCCTATGAAATTGGTAGTAGCAACACCCTTTGATAGAAAACCAAGGTCTGCCCTAACCGGTTTGGCTCAGTGGATAGAGCGTGGGTCTGTGGACTGAAAGGTCCAGGGTTCGATTCAGGTCAAGGTGCATCCCCAGTAGAGGGTGTGCGGGAGGCGGCTGATGGATGTTTCTAACTCTCTATCCCTCTCCCTTCCTCTCTGTAAAAAAAAAAAAAAAATCAATAAAATATGTTTACAAAAAAAAGAAAAGAAAACTCAAGGTCATGGAAGGCTTAGAGCTGAGGGACTGAACTGGCACCCTCGACATGGAAATAGCCTCGTTCTGCTAGCTATAAAGGTAGCACGTGCTTACTCTGGAGAATCAACACGATATAGAAGAGGGTAAAGTAAAAATGTCTAAGTCCTCTCCCATAATGCCTCTCTCCGTGGGCTTGAACACACTTCTGCATTTTAAGATCCAGGGTATCGGGGCATCATCTTTGGGAACATCTCTGCCTGTCGGTACACACTTGGTGGTCATGACCTTGGTTCTCACAGGGGAATGGGTGGGTCAGGAGGAATAAACATTTATAGTTTGGTCACTTGTGGAAATAGACAAGTTATTACTTTTTATTTATTTTTCAAGTTATTCTTTTGAGCCATGGTATACAATGAAAGGTAAGAAGGCCGTAGCCCTTGTATCGCTGCCAGCAGTTTAATTATTACAATCTTAAAGGGAGCTATTTAACAGGCATCAAGAGACTTAAAAATGTTCACGCTTGCCGAAGCCGGTTTGGCTCAGTGGATAGAACGTCGGCCTGCGGACTGAAAGGTTCCAGGTTCAATTCTGGTCAAGGGCATGTGCCTTGGTTGCAGGCACATCTCCAGTAGGGGGCGTGCAGGAGGCAGCTGATCGATGTTTCTCTCTCATTGATGTTTCTCTGGCTCTCTATCCCTTTCCTTTCCTCTCTGTAAAAAAATCAATTTAAAAAATTATTAAAAAAAAAAAAAAGTTCGTGCTTTTTACCTTTGAGCCACTCCACTTATGGGAGTCCGTCTAACCCAAAGACATAAGTAAATGAAAAAGTAACATTTAGAGTTATAATAGGAAAAATTGGGGCATGCCCGAAATGTCCTTTAATGAGGGAATGGTTAAATAAATCATGCAAAAATTATGACCATTTCTGGGCTGGATGATTATATTGCCCTTAAAAATAATGGTTATGAAGACCCTAGTCACATGATGGAAATGCTTAGAAGGTAAAATCGAATGAAAAAAAGTAACATACAAAGCTAAATGCACATGTAATTACAATTGCATAAGAAGAGGCTATAAAGAGATGGTAGTAAAGTCATATCAATGGTTATGTTACTGTTGGGATCACTGTGGGTTTTGTGTTTTTTTTCATTCTTTCTGTAATGTGGTTTAAATACTGCAACATAGATTGCAATTAGCAAAGGACTCTGCTTCCCTCCCCCTCTCTGGATGGAGTTTTCACCCCTATCACTGCAGCGGTCACACTAGAAGGAGAGGGCTTCTCGGTTGTCCCCGTTCTGATATTGTGTGTTCTCTGACACAAGCACGCGATCCTTTCCGTTACAGACCGAGAGCCAGGCTGCAGCGTTCGCGCTGAAAGTGGACAGTCAGACTACAGCCTGCTCTGCCGTCATGCGCTCAGGCTGTGCTGTGCCTGTGGAGTAAGTGAGGCTAGAGAGCAGGCAGGGGAATCATGTCGTGACTCATTATCTGAAGAAGCGTGCGTGCGTGTGTGTGTGTGTGTGTGTGTGTGTGTGTGTGTGTGAGAGAGAGAGAGAGAGAGAGAGAGAGAGAGAGAGAGAGAGAGAGAGAGAGAGAGAGAGCGAGCAGGGGCAAGGCTGGAAGAACGCCACGCTGCTGGCACAGCCTTCGTCAGAGCCCTGAGAAGGGCTGAGTGGGCTCTGACTCAGCTGCGTGACTCACCCCGGGTCGCATTTCCGTGCTCGGGGTACATCTTCGGGATTATTTCAGCTCAGCCTCCAGAGTGGGGGGGAGACATTTGGGCCAGCACCTCTGGATGACTCACCCTGCCGAGCTGGAAGGAAGAGGCCAGAGCGATTCTATCTGGTACCCTCCCCGCCCCCAGCGCCACCCCTGCCTCCCCGGAGGCTCAGCAGTCCCAGACCTCAGGCTGGGGCCGGGCTGCTGGAAAGGCCCCCGCCCAGCACTTCCCTGCCTCCCGCCCCCTCCTCCCTGCGCAAACTGCTATAATTTCCTTGCTTCCCTCGCCCGCTTGTTCCCTGTGCTTCCTGTGGGCATCTGAGGTCAGCTCACAGGGAGGCTTATACAACCCTCCGGAGCCGCCTTCACTCTGTTCTTCACTGCTCACAGACTTTCCAGTTCACAAATGAGTTTTCCATCCCTTTTCTCTCAGCTGATTCTCTCTGAGGCCTGGGGAAGCCTGGCCGAGCAGAATGTCACCGTTCTATAGGGAAGTGGAGGGAGGTCAGAGGAGAAGGAAAGCAGCACAGGGACTGATGGAAGGCAGGGCGGGCTGGGTGGGACAGGGCTGTTGGGGACTGCAAGGCCCCCGTTGGGCAGTGGGCTGGGGGAAGGGGCTGCGCTGGCTCTGACATGGCAAGAAATGTGGCTTGTCGAAACCGGTTTGGCTCAGTGGATAGAGCATCGGCCTGCGGACTGAAAGGTCCCAGGTTCGATTCAGGTCAAGGGCATGTACCTTGGTTGTGGGCACATCCCCAGTAGGGGGCGTGCAGGAGGCAGCTGATCAATGTTTCTCTCTCATCGATGTTTCTAACTCCCTCTCCCTTCTTCTCTGTAAAAAATCAATAAAATTATGCCAAAACCGGTTTTGCTCAGTGGATAGAGGTCCTGGGTTTGATTCTGGTCAAGGGCATGTACCTTGGTTGCAGGCACATCTCCAGTAGAGGGTGTGCAGGAGGCAGCTGATCGATGATATCTCTCTCTCATCGATGTTTCTAACTTTCTATCCCTCTCCCTTCCTCTCTGTAAAAAAATCAATAAAATATATTTTTTAAAAATCAATAAAATTAAAAAAGAAAGAAAGAAATGTGGCTGCATGGGGCAGGAGACAGACAAGGTGTCCTGACTCTCTCCCAAGACCAGTGGGAACCGCTGAGGGTTCAGCAGGGGCCTGGGTGTGGCGGGCAGGGAACTGGGGCAGGGCAAGCGGGAAGCTGTCGCTGAGCTCAGCTGAGAGTGGGTGGTCTGCTGTGCAAAGGCTCCTGGGAAGTGTCAGCCCTGAGTGTTCCGCTGCCAGGGGCAGAGCTTCCTATAGATGGTGCGGGGAGCCAGGCAGTGGGTGGGATGGCAGGGAAGAGGGGGAGACACTAGGCACACCCACACGTCAGAGCTGAGCGAAGGCAGGGGTGGCATGACAGGAGGGGGCCACGCCGCAAGGGTATAGCGCCCCCATCCTGTGCACAAGATCCTGCCAAGGGGACCCCGAGGCTCGGGGTGAAGTGACCTGAGGGGACCTCTGGTCCTTCCCTGTGTTGTGGTTCCTCTCCTTTCACCCAGTGCTGGTCGCCTGGGTCACCAACCAGGAATTGAAGCCACAGCCTGGGCAGGCAGCCAGGAAGTGGTCTCTTCGGGGAGTCCTGGAGCCTCCAGCCTGTGGCTGTGCCTGTGGCTGTGCCTGCAGACTCGGGGAAGGGGCGGGGCCCCTGAGCCCTTTAGCCCTGGGAGGGCCGGAGAGGGTATGGTTTCCAGATAAAGTATGGGATAGCCAGTTAAAGGCAAATTTCAGGTCAATGGGAAATCATTTCTAATATGAGCATATTCCAACCATTCCAGAAGACACACTGGTATTTAAAAAGTATGTGATGATTATCTGAACATTCAAGCCTAACTGGGTGTCTGTCTGTATTTTTATTTGCTAAATGTTGCAACCTATTGGGGGGTGGGTGGGCGTGCCTTGCGGTTTTCCTCTGTCCGGGGCCATGGTAAGACCCTGCCCCTGCATCCTTCAGCCCGCCCTGGGGGCTCACTTGGGTCTCTGGGGGGACAAGCCCTGTGTCTGATGGCCTTGCGGCTTCTGGCTCAGGCCCAGGCTGCTGTGGCCTTCCCCGCGCCCAGGGCTCCCCATCTGGGCAGACAGCCCTCTGTCTCCGGCCGTGAGGCCTAACCAACGAGGTGGCCAGGCTCTCCTGCCCTGGCCAGGGTGTCACATCCAGCCTGTAGGTGGCCCAGGAGCCTGGAGCCTCAGCCAGCTGACAGCTGGCACTGAGGGGCTCAGGCTAAGGCCTCGAGGAAAAGGAGAATGTACGCTCTGCCCTGGGACTAGGGACCGAAGAGTGAGTGTGTGTGTGTGTGTGTGTGGGTGGGTGGGTGGATGGATTTGTGTGTGTGTGTGTGAATGTGTGTTTGAGTGGATGG